>JAMXBD010002714.1:0-168811 GCA_024138025.1 Combretum micranthum | reverse complement strand
AGGTTTAGAATGTTGTGAGATGGGTTATGTTGACCAGCCATTTTGATTTTCAAGTGATAACCATAGAAGCATTGTAAATTTATGTCAAGGGGTGATAGATGAATGTATAAACAAAAGAAAGTATTATGAGTAAGGAAGGAATTTATAATCTAACTTACAACATGGCCAAATTGACATAGGACGTGCCCAAGTCAAATACAATAAGGCCACGTCTAATGTAAACGTGGCCTTTTTGCCAAACAACGTGGCTACATATATTCTTAGCCATTTTTCATTTTGTGGGTAGGAAAAACAATATGGGCACTTAAATTCTTAAAGTGCCCGTATTATCTTTAAAAAAATTTGATGAATTTTATGCCCACTCATTTAACATAATGGGGAAGAAATAATTTAGTTAACACAGCTACAATGTAGTGTAACATAGCCACGTAGGTATGAACAAGGCCACTTTAGAGGTAGAAGTGGCCATTTCCCTTTAAGGCTACGTTGGCCTAAGTTTGCTCAATGGTCATAAAGTGTCCACATTTGTATTAGTCATTTGACTTGAGCACTTTCATGTCCTACCTCAATGCATTTCATACATTTCAATGCAAGATTTCTCACCAAATTCACCTCCATGAACACATCACTTGCCAATAAAACCATGGAAGGTGGAGAATTTTCTTGTTACCTTAGCAAAAAGCACTTTGAACACCATCGAGAATGTTGGTACTCACCAAAACTACCATCACTTAATTCTCCCTATCGACATGGTATCCATATTTCCCTCATCACAAAGAGAGAAGGGTGCGAATTCAAATTTCGTACTCTTTCTATTCTTTTTGGAAAAGGCTATGATTGAGAGTCATTAAATGATGTGTATGATCTTGTCAATGCTCTTTCCAACATCGTTTTACTCTTGTTTACTCAGCTTTTGAACGAGATATATGTCGATCTCATTTAAATATTCTATTTGAGTGCAACAATAAACGAGGTTATCAAGGAAGATGATGTTGTTGCAAGGCGAGATATTGGGCTGCAATTTTTTACCTAAGTACATATATGTTCAACTTCATAACCCACGTAACATTAAATTGTATCGATGACTTGTTGGGATAATACGACAGCAGCACGAGGGTGTGTAATAACTAGAACATGAGAGATGTGTTTTGTTGGATTTGTAGCTCGCTAGTATGTATAGGTTAGAGTCAAGCTAATCACCTAAAGCATATCAAACATAATTACCTCAGCTCGATATGTAAGATGTTCTACCACATGATCACCTATAATATTTACACAAGGAAGAATATGAATCATGGATTTGCTAAAGACATCTTTCTTATGGATGCACCATTGCAACACATATCTTTAGATTTTGGGCATTTAGTTGTGCAATGCTTCTGGTGCTCATTCAGGAGAAAGGATGCCCACTTTACCTAAGGAAGACTCATCGCCATCAATCTCATGCTGTAAGGATTTGAACTTTATGGGTATGCAAAATTGAAAACAAATCAAATTTACGTATTAAGACATCCAGAAGAAGTTGCACTTTAGGTTTGATCCTCGAAGCAATTAATGTTATAGGCGTGGTGGTAAAATAAATCCTTAACAGCAATTGAGAGAGGGAAATGAGGGAGATCAAGAGTTAACCTAAACATAAAAGATTTTGACTTGCCATGGCATCCACTATAAGAAGAAGGGCACGAGTATCCATAACCACAAAACATCAACATCAACATGAACTAGGTGGGTTAAATATGCAACAAATAATGGAATGCCTTGAGCAAATCACTAAGGCATAATATGAACAAGGTATAATGCTCCATAAACAATGGCAAAATGCTCCAAGCTCTCTATTGATATTGACCAAATTGCTAAAGACCAGCAAAATTGCTTTTGTTGGGCAAGCTACAAACTGGGATATCCATCACTACCATGTCATACTCTTGGTGGTGTTAATGGTTAACAAGGTGGCCAATCATCCCATTTACGTTAAATTTCTAGAAGTGAACTAAATATGTTTTTTTTTTTTTAAATTCTAATGTAATTATGAATGTACTTTTATATTAGTTAGTGGAGTAACAAGTTGCATTTTATTTATTCATTTAGTTTCCATTAATATTAAATTTAAAATTTAATTGTTATCTTTACATCATAAATTTTTTAAATCAATTTTTATATTTTTAAGATCCGATAACCATGGAAATAACACACGAGTTGGAACAAAAAGTATATATGATGTAGAAACAACACCCAATTAAATACACTTGGAGGCATCCGATATAACATGTGAAGAAATGGGTCATGCACACAAAAGCATGCGGCATGCAAAGTACGCAAAATTTAGCATGTGGATGGTATAACACGATAGACACGATTACCATGTTAAATGGGTTTAGAGTGGTCTCATTAAGGTATCTAACTCGCAAAAGTTTCTATACGATTTTTAACCAGTTTGGACATTATTTTTCGAGAGTTTTTATGGTCTCATCAATACAACTGTCCAGTCAGTTATCTACTTGTTAAAATAAATATAATAATCTAAATATTAATTATTATAGTGGTTCGATTACGGTTGGGTATTGTGTGAGCCGTTGGATAGAGATGAAACTGATCTCGTTAAAATTAATGATGAGACTATAGAATTTTCCTTATTTTTAAATCTAATTAAGTTTCAATTTGGATTTTGAGTTTTAAATCTAACTTGACGGGGAAACTTAACCGAAAAATAATATATTAAAATTTTTGAAAAACAATCCTATTCACCTATACCATACCATTACTGGTCTTACAATGACGTAGGATCTTATTGAGCGAGGTGGGAAAGGTCATGAATTTGCAAAATCCTTCATATCAAGGCAGGCGTTTTAGGGCTTTAGGTGGGTGTTGGGAAACCTTATAGGATACAACGACAAGTTTGAGTTTCATATAAGCTATCTTAAGCCCATCCTGACTACATCCTTATGTGTAGTTTGTAGTTGAAATTACACATTGGTTCAAATTAAGTCTAAACTGGGACCCGACCTAACTCAACCATAATGAGTTTAAGATCGTGTTAGACTTATGGGTAGACTTATCGAGTTTATAGGTTTTGGTCGAGTGGGAGCCAAGACTTTTAGATATTACAAATCTAAAAACGAATGCATCTAAATTTATTTAAAAAATTAAAGAAAAATATTACAATATATATAATTAAAATCATCTTTGTGGCCTCCACCATTTTTATAGTCTTATACTATTAACGTTGCAATTAAAGATGAATGCAATTATGTATGATATAAGCAAATGCACATATTGGATAATTCTTGAAGCGATAGGTTAAAGATCTTAAACCTTCCCGTTCTTTACTTTTATTTTGAGTTTAAAGTTTAATTTATGTAAAATTTGTTCTTTTTTATATTTTTAAAATTTAAAGTTAAAAAAAGAAAAGAACAATAAAAAAAATCCACATTCTAAACTTATACCTATGAATTGGTGGTTCTAAGACCCACCTTAGAATTGGTTAAGATGGTTTCCATTTTGAGCCTGCTATTTCTAACTTGTGAACTTCAGGTTTGCTTTTTTGGATTCATGACCACTAAACCAGGTTTCAGATTGAGGCAATTTGAGATTTGGTTAGGTATTTAGTTGAAATTATAAAGAAGGAGACGTTGTTATAATGAGCTTAGAAAATATTTTAAGAATTTAGATAATGTAACCTATTAATTCACATATCGAGGAAAAATGGGTGACAAATGATTATGAAGGTCAAATCCCTTTAGACCCGCTTTATTAGTAAAACCATAAGTGAATTGTCTACCATAATTATAAAAAAACCAAAATATAAGGAAAATGAAAAATTACCAAAATACATTGCAAAAATCATCTTTCAAAGATGGGATACAAAATTTTGTACTGTCGTAGTATCACGCTTGTTACCTAGGATATAAAAGTTACTAAGTATATAGCTTTTCTTCAATGTTGTTGGATCTAAATTGGCCTGGCTGGTTAGACATAATTCAATTGAAATCAGCCATGAAAATGGGCCGGTCCACTTAATTCACCCATATTGACTTGGTTGATCCAGACAGTCAGAGTAGGTTAAATTAGGTGACCTGTACCCATTGATCTGGACCGAAAGAAAAGAAAAAACAAAAAAATTATAAATTTAAATACGTATTCATATTATATTATAAATTTATAAAATATAATAATTATATCTTACTTATTTAATAATTAATTGATGAATTTGATCAAAATATAGATTTAATTGAGTGATGTCATATATATTTGTCCATTATAATTAAATTATCTCTTAAATTTTAACTTTTTGGTGACATAAATTTGACTTCCGATTGAACCCGATTCGACCTCGACCCCCTAGCATGTCCGGCTCAAACTCCGATCCTATTATGACAACATTGCTTTTCTTTCGTAATATAAGGCTGCACATATTAAATTTAGAATGACACATGTATATTGTGTTTAATAACGATGTGCACATCAATATTGCATTTCTCACTTAAGATATAATCATTACTAACCATATCGTACTTTTCCTTCACAATATACACTTGTATGTGTATCGCATTTATAAGGTGTGATACACTTTCTCCTAATATGCAGTTACAGTTTATATCACATCTTTAAAGTGCTATATTTGCACATTATATATATTTTCATATCCGATATATAAATCACAATTTGGATACTATTTATTGATAATTATTTTTAAACTTGACCTTATTTAGGTAACTATTATCAATAATGACCTACACAAAAGATTTTTTTCCCATATGAAGCATGTTATTATATTTAATATGGGATGATATCAAATTTAGTACTTAAACTTTGCATAAAAGTTTGAGGTGGTACCTTAACTTTGAAAATATTAATTTAATATCCAATCAAATTTTTTTGTGACTAGTTATAAATGCCCATCTAATGCTATTTGTTTCATTTTGTTGACATGGATGATATAACTTATTAGGTCTAGATCGCGTTTGGTAAAGTCGTAGAAATTCAATGAAAAGCTGTATTTTTCTTGTTAGCAAATAAAGTAAAAAATGTTAGAAAGGTAGATAAAATAGTTATAAAAGTTTGATTAGATATTAAATTGATCAATTTAAAAATTATGTGTCAAATTAAATTTTTGTACAAACTTCATGTACTAAATCTCATACTTACCATTTTAATATAGCAATTAGCATGTAGTACCTTTTTTTTTTTTTTTCCAGCATCATGAATTGATTAAATTTACAAATGTTTTTATCATGTTGAAATAAAAATATCAACAATAATTTATACCTCCATTTATCATTAAAAAATGTACGTCAAGCATATTTTTACTCACAAAAAGAAAGGAAAGAGTGAACAACCTTTCCCCAAATTTGCTTATTCACGATTAATATGATATATTCAATCGGTCCACAACAAATAATTATTATTTCTATTTTTATTTGTCATTTTTTATGTAATTAGTGTATAGAAAATTGCAAATAACAATTTTTCTTTTATTAATTTTTTTTTCTTATTTTACTTTTTTAGCCACGCTTTGTTAAAAGGTTTAATAAAATACTTTTGGGTTAATTTAATTATTATTGATCAATTCAAACTGTCACGTATCTTCGAATTATCATTTAAATATAGGTATTTGGTATTTTGATACGTAACTCATATATTTGCCACATATAACTTATTTATAAAATTATCAAAACACATTGTATGCTTTTGTACTGAATTAATTTCTTGTTTAGGACACTAATTGAAATTAATTCCTTAAATAAGGTTAAAATAAAAATAATTATCAATTTACCATACCAAAATCACGTTTTTATTATATGATATACGCATGAGCAGTAAATGCATGTATATCGCGTTTGTATACATGTGCATATACACCTGCATATCACGATTATAAGACGCGATAAATATTTTAATATACGAAACAATATTGGATTATTAACCGTGATATATGTAAAAATACTTATATCGCGATTAATAATCGCGATGTTGCGAGGTACTCAAACATTAAATCTCAATTATTTCATATGATTTTTATGTAAAATTGAATATTTTGTTTGTTAAACGTGATATTGTAACTAAAAATTAATAATTAATTTTATTTAAATAGTATTTTAGTAATTATTTTATATAAAAATTTTAGACATATATTGGACTCTGTTTGTACTATTCTCTAAAATGAGAACGGCTGTGCTGTTACGCTGACAATATAGATTGACTTTCCATCGAAAAAAAAGACAATATAGTTTGACTGAATTATATTATATAAATTTTTAAATTAAATTTGCTTTGAGTAAATCCTATAAAATCTAACTCCGCCATAGCAGCGAAATTCTTACACGGACAGCTTTATCATAAGATTATTACAAGTTCACCCATGTAAATAAAATTGGAGTAATTGAATAAATGTGTCTGTTGTATTACATTGGAAGCTTCCTATCCCTCATTTCCTCCATCGTTGGACATTATCCGTATGTGTTGTTTTTAGGTTTTCTGATCAAACCACAGAAATAAAATCTTACTAGAACCCTCCTTCTAAGGTATTTGTAGTTAATTTCTTTTTTCCAAGAAAATCTTTGAGATTCCAAGAATCTTTTTAGAACATACTCAGTTTCATTGCACTTGCACCAATCAATACCTGGCCTAAGAATGTAATGGTTTTTTTCTACATTAAGTCATCATATAATTAAGTCTAATATTACAGCAAACTAAAAATACTTTCCTTTTATTTTGGGTCACATCATCCCAAATAAACCAATAAAAAAATTTCTTATTTTGTACTAAATGATGTTTAGATTAGACTCTTTGTCTTGCTTTTCATTTATAAAATAATCATAATAAAAAATATATAGAAAGTATTTTTCAATACTAAGAAACTCCATAAATAAATAATAATATACTAACTATTTCAGTTTCTACATAATTTCACATCTTGTTAATAGTATTATAACATAATAATATCTTCCTGATATACATAATACTTATATGTACATAATATTTATTATGTATAATCAATATATATTTTTTTTCCTTCTTAATTTTTGTCATACATTAATTGAAGCGAGACGCCTAGACAGTTCAAAATGCATTAATCTATCAGTACCGTCTATGATGCATTTAATTAATAAAAAATCAAATAGATCCAACCAAGTCCTCTCCCCCGCTCTAATCTCTCCCATGTAATTTCCAGCTCTCTCTGTTTTTTGTTATAGTCTAACATTAATTTTTCGAACTCTTTCTTTTATTTTATTTTCTTTCTTTCTCTTCTAGCAGACATTAGATTAGACTAAGATTAGACCAGACAACAAGACAGGTCTTTCACCTTAGTCTGTGTGTCTTCCTTCTCCTCCTTTTCCAGTCCACTTCTCTCTCTCCTCCTCTCTCTCATATGTGAATAATAATAATAATAATACCTCTAAGAACCCCCATTATTTTTCTTTTTTTGCAAAACAGCCCACATTTTTTCATTTTTTTATCACGTTCTATCCTCACCAAACTTTAACTTAGCACTTCCTTCTTCTTCTTTTCTTCTTTCTTCTTCCTTCTTCTTATCACCATTGATTCAAAATTCTATTCAATTGTAAATTCCGCGGTTTTTACACTATCCCCATTTTGTCTTTCTACATTGCGATGCGAGTTTTGATCAATTTGACATGCATTTGGTGAATTGGGTCGAGATCTAGGGTTTGTATTTTGATGATTAGAGTGTTGTGTTGTCTGAATTGGAGAAATTGAAGATCTGGGGTGAGTTTAGGATTTTCAAGATTGGTTGTTTTTTCATTTTGACCCCGTGGAGAGTTTGGAAAATCAGACGATTTGGATCCGATCGGTGAGGAAACAGCGCCACTTAGATGGCGCTGTTCAGGCGACTCTTCTACCGGAAGCCGCCGGATCGGCTTCTCGAGATCTCTGAAAGAGTTTATGGTATGATTCCCACGGTTTCCATTTCATTGTATCTTGCTCTGTGCTTGGATGATTGTCTTTTTATACTGTCAAAAACTGATCCGTTTATGTTTTTGTTTCGTTTTCAGTGGTCATTCAGCTCAATTTGCTTAAATGTATAGTGTTTGATGTGCATTTTAAGGTTCCTCCATAAAGGTTTCTGATGGATTGGGTCATCATTGTTTGTTTCAAGCTTGAATTTTTTAGCTTGCTGAAGCTAAAGTTCAGGTTCATTTTAATTTTTGGGTGTCAGTTTGAGCATAAAATAGGGCAAGTTGAATCGTTTTAGTTTAATCGATGGCAGGAATTCTGGGTTTCATGAATGTTATATTGTAGTTGCTTGAGCAACAATGCTGAAACAACTTCAATTTCTATAGGCCAACTTTATTAAACTAAGGGAAGCGACAACGTCTAGTGCAGTGGGTCTTTGAATCTTAGAACGAAGGGTTTTGGGAGATTATCTTCTGCTGGTATGGGTTAAAAAAGCATTGGTTATTGATGGTCTAGTATTTTCAGTCTGCTCTTCTGGTGGTCCCTTCTTAGTTTTTCGCGAATGTACTGGAAGAAAACTTTTGATTGTACTGCTTGTGAGCTTCATTGCTCATGAGTCCTTTGACTGCTTCTATTTTTTGTTTGAAAACTAAAATTCACTATCTGGTGGAATCTGTAGTTGACTTCATAAGTACCTATGCATGTTTGCTTTTACCAATTAGGTCAATGTACAATACTTTGAACTTTGGAATTCAAAGTATGCTTTTTTGATATCTTACTTTGTGGTTCTTCTGTAGTGTTTGATTGCTGCTTCTCAACTGATGTCTTGGAAGAAGATGAGTACAAGGTGTACATGGATGGAATTGTAGCACAGCTACAGGATTATTTTCCAGATGCTTCTTTCATGGTTTTTAACTTTAAAGAAGGGGAGAAACGGACTCAAATCTCGGATATCTTGTCCCATTATGATATGACAGTGATGGATTATCCTCGGCAATATGAGGGGTGTCCTCTGTTGCCATTGGAAATGATACATCACTTCCTCAAATCAAGTGAAAGCTGGCTGTCACTGGAGGGCCAACAAAATGTGCTGTTAATGCACTGTGAAAAAGGAGGGTGGCCTGTTCTTGCATTTATGCTTGCTGGTCTTCTTTTATACCGTAAGCAGTATAGTGGTGAACAGAAGACTCTTGAAATGGTGTACAAGCAAGCCCCCAGGGAACTTCTTCATCTCTTGACTCCGTTAAACCCGCAACCTTCTCAGTTGAGATATCTTCAGTACATTTCAAGAAGAAGTTTGGGTTCAGATTGGCCTCCTTCAGACACGCCTCTACTTCTAGATTGTCTGATCCTTAGATTTCTTCCCCTGTTTGATGGAGGCATAGGTTGTAGGCCAGTCGTTCGTGTGTATGGTCAGGATTCTTCAAGACCAGCCAACAGAAGCTCCAAGCTTCTTTTTGCAACTTCAAAGATGAAGAAGAATATCCATCATTATTTGCAGGTATGTTTAGATTGAATATATTCGGCAATGGATTGAATTATCTGGAAAATAAACTATAATTTTGTCATTGCAATTTCAGGAAGAGTGTGTATTGGTGAAACTAGATGTCAAATGCCGGGTTCAAGGTGATGTGGTTCTTGAATGTATCCATCTGGATGAAAAATTAGTCCGTGAAGAAATGATGTTTAGAATTGTGTTTCACACCGCATTTGTTCGATCACACATGCTCATGCTTAACCGTGATGAAGTTGACATCCTGTGGGATGCCAGGGACCAGTACCCAAAAGATTTTAAAGTTGAGGTAATATCTTGTATCCTTTATTTGGAGCGTTTAGTAGTCCTATAGTTATGGGTGTTGATTGCAGTAGCATACTCTGATCCCAGGTGTTTTTTGCGGATGCTGATACTGTACTGCCCAATCTTACAGCAGACACTAGTGGAGAAGATGGGAATGAAATGGATACTGCTTCTCCTGAGGAGTTCTATGAGGTCGAAGAGATTTTTGATAGTGTAGTAGATGCAGCCGAGGGTAAGGGGGAGCCTGACAATAATACCTTACAGGCCAGCATTCCTGATGCTGATACTGACGGGGATAATGAGAAAGAAATTTGGAAGGAGGATGCGGATCCACATGCATTTCAGGATTGTGCCTCAGATGATGGAACTCCAAGGCAAGATGTGAAGTTGAATTTCAGTGCTGAAGCTGTAAAAGACATTGTTGTTGATGATGTAAAGTACACTCATGATCAAGAGGAGGATTCATCTCTTCATTTAGTTAAAGACATTATTGTTGATGATGGCTATGTTAAGTTAGAACATGCTGCATTTGCAGAGGAGACATCAAGTGACAAGGATGCTTCATTTGTGAGACCTGATGATGGTGGCAAAGGTGACGTCAAAGAAAATGTTATGAACAAGATGGTGGAATCTAAGCCACAGCAGATTGCAAGTGATGAAACTGGTAAACAAAATTCTGACACATCTGTGCTCGCACCAAAGAAACAGCCTATGAACAGTGTGAAGTCAGCAACTGAGTCTATTGCTTCCAAGCAGAAGACTAAACAGCAAGAAACGAATAAAACTAATTAAAAATGGCCAAGCCAAATTCAATGCCTCGGTGGGTTCCTCCCAACAAATATCACCACTCCAACTCAATGCATGTATCATATCCACCTGGAACGTCACCTTCAAGATATAACAGTGCACCTGCAGTTCTCGGGGCAACACCTCAAAAAGATTCTCAGGGATGTGCCAAAACCAAGAGCCGTCCTGCCTCAGTAGCAGAGACACGTGTGTCTTCGCCAAAGAGAGTAGTGCGAGAGGATCCTACAAATTCAAAAGCAAAAGAATCACTTCCGATCTCCAAACAAAAGGAGAGCCCTCCATCCCTGCCTGCGTCCATGCCCCACCCCCACCCCCACCCCCTCCCCCTCCCCCACCCCCATGGTGGCCCTCGATGCCACTGTCAGCCCCAGCCCCAGCCCCAGCACCTCCTCCTCCTCCTCCACCACCACCACCACCTTCATTTTCACAGCGTGCTTTCACATCCAAGTCCCTCACACAACCTCCTCCTCCCCCTCCTGCTCCACCCCCTCCTCCCCTTCTTGCAAGTAGGGAAAGTGATGGAGGGTTATTACCTCCACCACCTCCTTGGATGCATGTAGCTTTATCAACGATTGCTTCGGCAAGGACAACCTCTGCTCCACCACCACCCCCTCCTCCTCCTCCTCCCCCTCCTCCTCCCCCTCCTTCATCTTCAAATGTAGCATTCAATAACATCAAAGTTGCTGGATTTGGGTCTCCTGCACCTCCTGTACCCCCTCCTCCTCCCCCACCTATGAGAGCAAGTTCAGCTCCTCCACCACCCCCTCCTCCTCCCTGTGCTTCCCCACTTATATCTGGAACAACTCTTCCACCACCACCACTGCCATCGTCACATGGAGGACCACCACCACCGCCTTCTCCATCATTTGGAGTTCCACCTCCACCACCTCCCCCTCCAACACGTGGGGGGCACCACCACCACCGCCACCTCCTCCGACCCTTAGAACTCCACCTCCTCCACCACCGCCACCAATGCGTCGTGGAGCACCACCTCCACCTCCTGGAGCACCACCCCCACCCCCACCGCCATTGCGTGGAGCCCCACCACCCCCACCACCACCAATTGGTGGAGCCCCGCCTCCACCTCCACCACCATTTCGAGGTGGGCCACCACCACCTCCACCTCCCGGTGGAGCGCCACCACCACCTCCTGCTCCAGGAGGTCGCATCCCTGGCCCTCCTGCTGCACCTCGTCCACCTGGTGGTGCACCTCCTCCTCCTCCACTTGGGGGTAGAGGTGCATCAGTGGATGGGAGAAACTTACCTGCTGGAAGAGGACGTGGGCTTGCAAGGCCTCCAGGAATGGGGGCAGCTACAGCTCCTCGGAGATCTTCCTTAAAGCCATTGCATTGGAGCAAAGTAACACGGGCTTTGCAAGGAAGCTTATGGGAAGAATTGCAAAAATTTGGAGAACCTCAGATGTAATCCTATACTCTCATTTCTTCTTCCCCCCCCCCCCCCCCCCGAAACGATCCTTTGAATTCCATTTTACTAATAGAGGAAAAATACCCCTAACTCAATGCTTTTCTTAATCGATAGTGCACCAGAGTTTGATGTGTCAGAACTTGAGACTCTCTTCTCTGCAGCAGTCCCCAAACCTGCAGATTCAGGCGGTAAATCTGGAGGGAGGCGCAAATCTGTTGGCTCGAAACCTGAGACAGTTCACCTGGTAGTTCTTTTCTTTATCTTTGTATTTGCCTGTGGCAATTGCTTTGAAATTTGATGCGTCTCTAAGGACAATGGCAGTTAACCATGATTTTCCTAATTTGAAGTAGGTTTGACCCGATTCAACATGTATATGTTAATATTATGTATGGATTTTTACTTCTGGTTTTGTTTACCGTCCTAGATCCATGTTGGTTTGTTTGCTTGCTTTCTTCTCACTCTTCACCTTTTCGATTCTTGAATGTAGAGTATATAGTTGTGCAATTTTTGTCACCCTTATATTTGAATTTCAGATCTCTTGTCGATTATATTTAATTTATTATGAACAATGAAACAACCATGCAGTAACATGATTCAGTTAGAAGTCTCTGTTCTTTGTGTTGCTTATGAAGGTGCTCCCACTAGCCAGTACCCATAGGTCGCCCTGCAAACTGGATGTTACCTTTTATTTCATATAAGCAAACCGGATGATACTTGGAAATGCTCTATCAGATGCAGAGCCTCTTTTTTCTTCGCTTTCTTGGTCTTTCATTCAGGTCTTTCCTTTCTTGTTGTACATGCCGATAGATCCTACACGAGCTTCAATTTCAAATATGTCAGCTTATCTCTGTTGATTATCGAGGATACTTGGTAGAGTAAATGACATCCCCTGTCATAAGATCTATCCTTTTCAATATTCAAGCCTCTTATGACATCAATCTTAGGAAAGAACCTGGTGTGCTTGTTGATAATTATGCACCTTCTAGTGGTTATTCTGATCTTATTTCTATTCTTGTGACCAGTTTTTAATTTTCTTGTTGGCTTTTTATAGATTGACCTGCGGCGAGCTAACAATACAGAAATAATGCTCACGAAAGTTAAGATGCCTCTTCCTGACATGATGGTAAGCTGACCAATTCATTGTTGTACTATGTCTACAACTATCTTCGTTTCAAAATATAGTTATATACCCATAAATAAAAGCGAATACATCATTCTATATTTCTCACAATTGACGAACAGGACAACCATCTTCAGAAAAAGGTATCCATCAAAGGTGGAAACCAAAGGTTAACTGAAACTAGCTTATTCATATAAGCTTCAGATCTAGATATTAAGAAACATATTCACATTAGTGATCATATGCAGGAAAATGGACAGTCAGGAAAAAAGGATAGTTAGTTTTGTATGTCATCCAGTTACCTGTTAGGTGAGACCATAATGCCCATCATGTTGAAGACATTACCAATTTTGCTGTACGGATGAGTTGTGGTCTTGCCTGGACTATGGAGAAAAACTATTTAATAAACATCACGATGGTTATTCAAGGAATAGTACCTAAAATGTTATGTGACTACATCTAAGCCTTATCACTCTAATCTAGACTGATGTTAGAGAAGATGTGAAGGCCTGACTGCTTTTATCTATTAGTTGTAAGAGTTTGCTTAAAAAGGCATGGGGTTACATATTTCTGGCTTCTCTTTACTTAATATTTATCCTGCTTGTTCTTCATTTTGGGCTGATTTGGTTACCCTTTACTAAGGCATATGGGTATGTTCTGCTCCCCCTTGATGTTTCCATTTAAGGTTTCAGTTGTGCAATTGGGAAAAAAAAGAGATCTTTATCTATGAAATAGGTAGGAAAACAACGGCCAGAACACTTTTCTAAACTGAGTTAGGTTAGCTGATCATTTTTGCATCACTGTGGTTTATTGGAGGCATATCCTCCACGAAAGCCATAAGCTAATTTATTTCTTAAAATATATTTTATTGTTTCAAAATGTGGACATTAAGGAAGTTTGGCCAAAAAAAGGAAGTGTGAGGAAGAGTTTGACTATGGAACTCAAGCCCCGAATAAGCAGTTGTATTGCTATTGGTACTGTTTTATGATGACTTTTTGTTCAATATGCCAAATGGATATTTTTTATTTTTTTTATTTACCCAAAAAAAGGCCAAAATGAACTTTCAGTGGAGTTTGCTGATCTCTGTATTCACTATTTAAATGGCATCGATCTTGGTTGACCAGAAAAAAATAAAGTTATCTGATTCTTTCCTCCTCCTTTTCTTGTTCCTTTTTTTTTTCCCCTATTTTTGTGTCTCCTGTTTTAAAGATTTTGTTGAGTCTTTCATTGAAATGTTATTGAAAATGGTCTTTTCCTTATATGATAAATTCTGGATATAAGTTTCCTTTGTGATCTCATGGACATCTATAATAATTCCAAAGGTTTCGGCAGGTCGATGGTACTTCCTCTAAGGCAATTTAAGAGGTGGCTTCTTTAGACAAACTAAATTTGTTTGAGGAATAGTTGTTTTTGAACAATAGCATACATGGACAGGGTGCAGCTTAATAACACCTGCTTCTTTATAAACATTAGTTGTTTATCGCCCCACTGTGATTTTGGTCGATAATCAAGGGTGGATTTTAATTAATTTACTTTCCTGCCTCCTGTTTTTAAGCCATTTTATGAAACTCCTTTTTTATTTTTTATTTTTTATTTTTTATAATTAATAGCTGAAGGATCGCACATTATAATGATACTTTTTCACAACCAGGACCATATGTTAGTAATAGATGTGGTTACTTCATACATGTGGAACATTGTTAAACCTGAATTGTTTTTCCTCTTTAAGGAAGAAACTTCTATGCTGCCAAAGAAAAGCACTGCTGTTGACAAGGTCTACATGTTACTGTTAGCCCTTCTTTGTCATAGAATGATTAATATATTTAGATACAAAGGTCCCTTCTTAAATATCCATTAGTTTATAGATGCTAAAATATAGTTATATTTACATTTTGCAGGCTGCAGTGTTAGCAATGGATGAGTCAGTATTAGATGTGGATCAGGTGGAGAACCTTATAAAATTTTGTCCTACAAAGGAAGAGATGGAACTTCTCAAGGTAACTTAAGAATATGGCATTTTAGAATTAAAACCAAATACTGGGGGGAGAAGGAGAAAGAAAAGAAAAGATATTTGGTCTTGGATTCATCAAGAAGTCATCTGTTGTTCTCTATTACATATTGATCTTGGTCATTCCTGCCTTTTCCCAGGCTATAGCTCCACCATTCCCAAGGGTTCTAGATGATGAAGTAAGCACTAATTTCGCTCTCTTGTTTTTTATAGGGTTACACTGGCGATAAAGATAAACTGGGAAAATGTGAACAGGTTGGTAAATTCTCCAAAATCCTTGTATTTTTGGAAGGCAGTACTGGATTTTGTGTTCCTTATCTTTTCTTCATTCTGTGATGGATGGTTGATTGGTAAACCCAGAAAAGATCTTTTGGATCTTCTTCCTTTAATAGTGCTTTCTCACAGATGGTCTGTTAGGTTCTAGAAATGCTTAGTCTTTTATGTCTCTGCATGGTTTCCTTGATTGAATATTCATTCAGGGTTTCTATTTTGCTGTTTACTGGTGTTCTTTCCTTTCCATACGAATCCATTTTTTTTTTTTTTTTTGACTTGATGTTCAGTTCATAGCTCAACTGCTTCATGTTGCAGTATTTTTTGGAGCTAATGAAAGTACCGCGAGTGGAATCCAAACTAAGAGTATTCTCTTTCAAAATCCAGTTTGGTACTCAGGTTTGGTGGTATCTGCATTTATTGGCCAAATTAATAGTTTTTTGTGCTCGCTTGCTGCTTATGATATTGATGATCCTCATGTTTGTTGGTTTTTTCTTCCTTTTTTTTTTTTCCTCTCTTCTTCCTCTGCAGATAACTGAATTCAGGAAGAACCTAAATACTGTTAATTCTGCTTGTGAAGAGGTATGCCTCCAGTAAATTTTGTAAGGGAAGCTTTTCTTTCCTGCTTTCTTTGAAATTTATATTTTATGAATCAGGTGGTTTTTATTTTCAGGTACGCAATTCATTCAAGCTGAAAGAGATTATGAAAAGAATTCTTTTCCTGGGAAATACGTTGAATCAAGGAACCGCCAGAGGTAAGAACTGTCTTTTAGCCGTCTACAGATTACTACTTTCCTTTCAAAACGTAAATTTTAAATTTTACTTTGTTCTTTATCTGGACCCAAATTTGAGCCTGCCTCTGCCATAACAAAAAATACGAAATTGAACTACTGGTGAACATTATTAGTATGCAATTGGATGAACATTGCATTACAGTTGGACTACTTGTCATTAGTTTCAAAGATGGCGTTTATATAGGCATCATATCTATATCTTAATCGAGATACAGTATATTTGTTGTAGCTGTAAGAGAAAGATCGTAAGTTGATTCTAGAATGATGGTGAGGATGTTAATGGGAGAGATGATTTGATGAATCTTGGAAAGTTAAGATATTTTGCAATAAGACTGGTTAGGAAATCTTGAGAAAATGCCTTAACAGCCCCTCCCCTTTAACAACCAAACACACCCCCACCCCCCACACCCAAAAAAAAAAAAAAAAAAGAAAAAAAGGAAGAAAAACACCCAGCCCTACCCAAACAAAATAAATAAATAAATAAATGAGAGGGGGGTGGGGGGTGGGGGGGGGGGGTGGGGGTGTGGTGGAGGGGTTTGTGGGAGAGGAGCAACCTCTTGAGAAAATGTGAAGCAGTTAAGAGGGTAGGCAAGTCTATTTGTATATAGTTAGCTGTGGTATGTGAATACATTTTTGTACTTTTAATTTGATTGGAGCTTTGGAAAAATGCTCAATTTATGTTCCAATGAAACACCATACGCTACCGACTACCGAGTAGGCAATCTAAGCATGGCAGTAACTGGTCAAGTTACGTTTGATGAATGCAGTGAGATGGTTTTCAATGCCTTATAGACCATCTGGACTTTTGGTGTCAACAGAGATGGGTCATATTTTTCAAGATAGTTCATGTAGTTGGGACTCCATCTAAGGTTTGTTAATTGGAGTTGTGGGTGTTAGGAATCAACAGATCACTATTTGGAAGATGCTATTTGCAGACTCAGTCTATTTAATGTTTCATTTCATAACTATTAGAACAAGCTTTTGTCATCCTGCTATGTTTTATGTATAGTGGTCCTATCTTTTAATGTCATTGGTGCTCTTATGCTGCAACTCAAGCTATAATTGCATATGGGATATACAGGATCTGCAATTGGGTTCAAGTTGGACAGCCTTCTAAAACTGACTGATACACGTGCTACTAACAGCAAGATGACACTCATGCATTTCCTCTGCAAGGTACCTCAAACATTGTGTAGTGATAACTGATAAATCTTTGATGAAATTATTTATTTAACCCTAGAAAAAAAAAGAAATTGTTTAGTGATATTATAAAAAAAAGAAGAATACTTTTTTGTTCTGTTCATGAAAACTTTGCTATGATGTTCCTTGTTTTGGAAATGCTTATATTATTGATATTTTGAACTTATTGTGTATGGATTGAATCTATTCTTGGTAATGCCATATTGAGCTTACTTGAATGTTGTAGGACTAACATATATCCATTGTCTTTTTGTGGCAAAGCCGAATGAGTCCAGTCATCTGTTTTGACTTTTTGCCACCTTATGAAAAGAATTTAATCTTTCAATCAGCTACCCCAAAGCGGAGGGACAAGGTTTCACTACTTTGTTCCTTTGATGAATCATTGGCCAGCTTATTCTTTCGCATATCTGTTTCTCTCTCCCCCTCTCCCCTCCCCTTCCCTTCATCACGATTTCATTACCCGATTATTTAGTTTCTAGGTCTCTATTTTCTCCAACTAGGAACATTATCCTCCCTCTACCTGATGCTCAAGCTTCTTCCAAAGAAGTTAGCTTTGCTGAAGAAAACTGATGCCCAACATTTTTTCATCACGGATAATTTGTTTAGATTTGCATGTGATTCATATTTTAATCAATTAATCTGACATATTTCTTGCTCAATTAGCCTTAAGCTTTTAACTGCCTTAATTTTTTGTTGGCTAAGATTGTGTTTTGTGTCTCAGAAACTTGCTGATCGCTCACCTGAACTTCTTGATTTTCACAAAGATCTTAGCAGCTTGGAATTTGCATCAAAGGTTTCTTTCAGTAATACTCTAGTAATTAAGCAAAAGAGAAAAAGGAAAAATGATATGTTGTCATTTCATGGAATGTTGATTCAATCATGTTGAACTGTGTTTTGTTGTTTCCTGCAGATACAATTGAAGTCTCTAGCTGAAGAAATGCAAGCCATTATTAAGGGACTAGAGAAGGTCAAGCAGGAACTTTCTGCTTCAGAGAATGATGGCCCAGTTTCTGATGTTTTCTGGAAGGTGTGTTGACTTCATAGCTAGCTTGGTTACAACTCCTGATACTAAAATAAGTTTTGCCTTTTACTTCTGTGGATGCTGGAACTTTTTTCTATGTTGCATTGGCTCTGTGCATCATAATTTTATTTATTTATTTTATTTCATCAAGGAAATTGCCAAAAAAGCAACAGAAATTCCATTAAACTGTTTCATGAATGAGATATCGTTTTGTGGATGAATTTGTTTCTTCATGTCAAGTTTCTGTGTTTGTTAAAGATGAAAGCTCCAAGATTTTATGAGTAGTCATGTAGATCATTTTAATATAGAGTGGAAGTTGGCAGTACATTTTATGAAAGTCTAATAAACTATACTGGCATTGTTAAATGGCGTTTGGTCTTATGCTTTCGCTATGATAAAAGCATTTGCATATAGATTCTAGCAAACAAGCTTACGTGTGTGAAAAGTTGCCTTAAGGGGAATCAAATTCGAGTACAGTGTGACGGACGTTCTTGTCTATCCCTGCAGCATGGAATGGCATAAACATTGCTTGTTGATGTACCCGCGCATTAATATATATGTGTGTGTGTGTGTGTGTATTTTAATTAAAAGGCATGCCCTTAATTGGATCAGCTAACCTTCATTCTTATGAACAACATATATTTGGAGCTATATTTGGTAATTTAAGAAGTACTTTTAGCAGGATTTGAGCTAGAACCTCATGATATTTTGCCATGAGTGTTCCTGTGCCTTAGCTGCAAGATTAGAACTTTGGAAATGCTGTGCAATATTAAGATCTCATTGTTCTTTAATAAAGTTGATAGATGGGAAAGTGATCCTCATGAGAGTGCGTCTTTGCAGGAATTGAATTTATAAAATGAAATCTGTTTAGTTATAT
Organism: Combretum micranthum; assembly: GCA_024138025.1. Taxonomy (NCBI): domain Eukaryota; kingdom Viridiplantae; phylum Streptophyta; class Magnoliopsida; order Myrtales; family Combretaceae; genus Combretum; species Combretum micranthum. The sequence goes on along the minus strand of JAMXBD010002714.1, from coordinate 149,577 downwards.
TACATAAAGAAAATATTTATCGGTACTTTTTAAATTAAAAACCTGTTGATTCTAAGACAGAATAGTTAATATTTTAAAGGATTAAATGAGAATTTAAGAACTGGTGATAGTGAATTGTAATTCAATATTTTGATATAACGTTTCGACATTATTTTTACCGAAAGTCTACTATTGAACAATTTTATCTACGTCCAGTTGTAAATGTCTAAAATATAGATAGAGATGTAAGGAATTGCATAGAATCAATCATTGTCCTCAACTGCTTCCTGCTTCATATGTTTACCTATATGATGATATTTGTATTTTTGTTTTTGTCCTTTGAAAAGTTAAATTCTAAATTTTCGATCTCTTGTGGTCCATTTAGACTTTGAAAGAATTCATTGGTTTTGCTGAGGGGGAGGTGGTGTCCTTGACAAATTTATATTCCACTGTGGTAAAGTGCTGAACATTCTATGATCTTTGATTTCTAGCGTGTATTGTCATTAAACAATTTCCAGTAATTGTGTAATTAATACATGATTTTAGGGTCGGAATGCAGATGCACTTGCACTGTATTTTAATGAGGATCCAGCTCGTTGCCCCTTTGAGCAGGGTAAGTAATGATGCCTTGTAGTTGCAAACCTTTTGCTGGTACTTTGATTTTTCCGCAGATATTCACCAAAAGGATTGCTAAAATGCACTTTTCGTGTGTTCTTGTTCTAAAATGTTATTTGCTGTGCATTTTACTTAAATAGCATACATGTCATGCTCAAGCAGTAGAGCTGTAATATAAATTGGTGAAGATAATGATTTCTTGCTTTTTGGTCTAGACATATATGATGAGTTCATTGGAATGAGATAAAGCTGGAAAAGAATAATAATTATTTTTGTTTTATAATTTGGGGTAATTTTTTTTTATAAATTTATATCTTGTGAAAAATAGCTATTTTTCTTGTGAAAGGAAGGAGCGTGAAATCTTCATCTATTTCACATTACATGAAGGATATTCCTAGAGGTAGAATTGTTTACAAATCAAAGGAGGGAATAGTTATACCACTATAATAAAGGCAGAATGAGAATTCCATTTTAGTAAAACAAATGCAACTATAGAATGAAGTTTGGAATCTGGAAATTTGAATTCCTGAGGAAAATACTAATTTTTGGCAGAAAATAGCATAAAACAGATTGGAACTTAGTAGGGTCCAGCACCTTGACACATGCATTCTGGTATTTAAAATTGGCATGAGAAAATAGGTAGTCTCGCTCAGTAGTAGGTTTAGTAGGGATTCGCTTTCATAAATTTCCAGAAAATTGGTTTAATATGACTGTTAACAGGGGCTGCAACTAATTTCAAGAGTGAAATGGGCCCTAAGATGTTGCTTTCTTTAAATGTTAGCTTGGTTTTTGGCATAGAGTAGAAGAAAGCCCTTTGAGCTATTTCTGTTTAAGTGAAATGGGAAGTGAGGAGGACTTACCAGAAACACGAGTGGAAGGACAATTTTTTTTTTTTTTGGGGAACCTTGATATACAAACTAGAAAATGGGGTAAGGAGAACAAAAACTGAAGGAACTTGAGTAGGATCTGCAGGCAAAATATTGGTGATGTTCTCTCTAGAATGGAGAGAAAAAAGGAAAGAGTGGACAAAACCCTTTTACTGTTGTCATAACCAATCCCCTTGGCAATGGTAGTTCTTGATTTTTCTGGTCAGGGTGGAATCATCATCTGAAATGTCTCACCTCTTGGAGTAACTATGGGCCTTTTCATGTATATATGTCTTTCTTTCTTTTTCTTCACTGAATTGTCTTTATCTACCAGTTACACAAACTCTCCTGAACTTTGTGAGATTGTTCCGGAAAGCGCATGAAGAGAACTGTAAACAAGCTGAACTCGAGAAGAAAAAGGCTGAGAAGGAGGCAGAAATGGAGAGGGCAAAGGGTGTCAACCTCACAAAGAAGAGTACAAATAGCTGAAACCTGAATGTTGGTTTTCCTTGTGTCCGTTGAAAATATGGCACCTGCCAAATGGCAGTGCCTTGTCTCTTCTGCTCCACCTGAGATCCGATGATTATGAATTCACTGCTGATGGGGCTGATCAGGGGTGTGGCAACTTCGGTTTGATCAACATGACTCCTCAGCGACTTAGTTGACAAAAGATGTTGTACTCCATGCGGTGTGCCCTGCTTCAGGCATGTAAACGCTGAAGTGGAGCTGTTCACACAGACAAGGTGTGAGTGTACTTAACATTTGCAGATCTTCTAGACAGGGTGTCAGAGATCAATAGAGATGTAATATGTTCAATGGAGAACATTGTTTCTCACCTTAAATTATCTCCAGAAGGAGACGGATGGCCCTTTGGGGTTGAAGTTTTGCAGGATTCTTTGCAGTTGGGTCACCTTATAATAGCACTATGGGTTGCGGCTTCTGCTTTCACCATGGATTTGGCATTGATTTTTGGCACCAAGGTGGATGCCTCCAGGACTTTAAAGCAGAGTTGGCCTGTACCAACACATTGTACAAAGTACTAACCCACACGTATTAGAGTTCCAATTCTTTTCCCATGTATCATAAGTTGTTGGGGTGTAGCCCCTTTTTTTCCCTCATTCTTTTTGAGTAGTTTGATTAGGTGCCCGTCGAGTTAGTTGTATAGATTTTTAGGTTAAAGCGAGGAATTAGATGACGGGTTGGTTCTCTTTGCAATTGTAATATATTAGGCAGTGGAAAGCGTTTCCCTCTTATGGGAGTTTGCAGACACTTTTCCTCGATTTGGCTATGAATGCCTGATGCAATTTGCATCATTTGCTTCCAGAACTTTTATCCTCTGTCCATGAGCTTTTAATTCTCTGATTTGAGAGTATGATCTCATTTGCCATCAATAGTTAAATCTTTAATTAAGATTTAATCCAAATCAAGATTTCCTCCAAAATCTATTGATTTTTCTATCATTACTCTGAGGCGTCGCTGTATTAATGTGCAATTAGTATTTTTTTTTTTTTCCTTCTTCTCTTAAGAACTTGCAATTAGCTGCATAAAATTGGTGATTGCCTTTCAGGAATAATGTATTATGCTAAGATGGTGATTCACTTTCCATTAGAGTATGGAAATGGTTCATAGTTAGTTTATTTTGAAGATGTTGGAAGAAAGACTGTTAGACTTGTTTTAATTTTTTTTAATGTTTATTACCCTTAATCTTAATAAAATTTTCTTTATAACGACATGACCTAGATATTGACACTTTTACAGTTTTACTAAACTCTGTTATAAAATATATAATGTGAATCTAGTCCCATATTTCCCATATTTCCACTCAATTGAATAATGAAATAAATTATATAAAATTACTTGGTTCTAAATTCACTTATATAGGAGGAAACTAATGATAAATGCTCGAGATTAAGTTTAAATATAATAAATATTTTAAATAAAAATAAATGTTAAAAATGTTATTAAAGTTTTATCCTTCGTTTGAATCATGAAAGAGTTTCCTTCTTTAGTTAAATTTAACCTTATATGTGTAAAGTAACTTTTCTAATATATAGAAATAAGATGTGTTATACACTTCAAGTTGTAATTAAACATTTTTTAAGTAAATAATTATAATTAATGGGAATAACAAACAAATAATCACTAGTTTTAATGAACATTTGGCTGCAATAATGGCTTGGAGGCAAATATTGGCAAAAATAGTTTAATGGCATTAAATTCTTGAGGAGTGGATTAAAGCTAATCTCTCTATGTCTCTCTCACTCCTACCTAAAAACAACTTGCTAATGCCATAAATAAATTCATCTGGCTCTTAATTCTCTTCCAAACTGCTCTAGCCAACTTCCTTATCAAAAAGCAATGTGCTGTTTTGCACGTTTGTTTATTAGGAGGTTCATTGGACACTTTAAGTGGTGTATAATTGTCATTTTCCTATATTTATAATAAATATTCTGAATGTGTTCAATATGGATAATTTGTAACTCTGATAACATAGAATTTATGATTGATGAAATTATAAAATGGGGATTTTATGACAAAAGAAAGCTTAGTTATAATTTGAGAGGAATATACCACTCGGACTATTTAGTAGGAGTTGGTGATTTTTATTTTTTGACAACATATAGCTTTATGAATATAATAAAGGATAAATCGACATGTTCTGGATTTTTTTTTTTTTTTATAAGTAAGTTTTGGGGATTTGTCCAGATAAGAATCATATTTATTATTATATTTCAATGGATAATATATAAGTGGTGAGTAAATATTAATAATTTCTTAACACGAACGGTGATTTTAAAAATTATCCATTATTTTTTTATACGTATGATTACTAGTTACATACTATATGTACATACGTGTATATACACACACACAAAGGCATTACATATATTACCTATTTAATGTATTTCCCAAAGAGTGAGACAGCAAGGTTTTAAGCAAGGTCTTTGGGTTGTTGGAGGATGTTGACTCTTAAACTCTAAACTACTAATCCAGCCAGACAAGGAGTCCTCTCATTGCTAATATTTTCCCCTTTTTTTACGCTTCCAATGTACATCTTTCTCGACTTTAGGATAAAATTGTCTTTTTATGTATAAACTTCACTGCTTAGAGCAATTTGGTCACCTTCTCTCCCTGGAGTTTACAATCACATAAATCATCCTAAGGAGGGAAAATTACATGAGAAGGCCGGACGGTTCTTATGTGCAAGTTCAAACGAAGGACGAAAAATTTTAATCAAGCATTACCAAAGTGATTTAAAAAGAATATGTATATATGCCAACACGTGACATATAAGTAACATCTTATAGAAAGGCAAATGTTGTTGCTGCCCAATTAGCAACAGCATTTATCTATTCTATTACTAACTGAATATCCTTTTTTTTCAAAGAGAGAGATGTGTTTAATGGATTAGTGGATTTATAACCTATCCGCTCTTTTTAGGTTGTTCCTTTGTGATATTTTGGAGGTTTCTTTTCTATTTTTAATATAGATCCTTGTACTATGAATAGATTATATGAATGAATGGTTTTCTTGGTTACAAAACGTAAAATTTTATAGAGTTATAAAGGAGTGTAAAAAATATTTTTTTATTTGTACTAATTTTAATAATTATTTTGTCTTTAACTATTAAATGATTTCATCCTCTATTTGAATTTGAAATTGGATGTTTATTCCTAATACCTGTTTACTAAGAAGAAATTAATGTTCCAATGATTGAACATGAGGTTTTTGTGCTATATAAAATGGAACTTTTTTTATAGCGTTGATGTTTGTCAAAATGCGAGACAAATTTGTTTTGCCAAATAAACTTGGTTCAAATGCCCTTGATATTTCTCAAAGTATGACTCAAGGTTAGATTGGGAGTCGAATGGCTATTACAGATAGAATACAGTAACACTGTGTTTGGTAGCTTCGTAAAAGTAGAAATCAACCGAAATAGGTGGAAGGAAAAGGGTGAAAATAAAAGCGAATGAAAATAAAAATGAGTAGAATATTTATTTTATATTGGTAATTTAAAATAAAAAAGAAAAATAAGAGAAATAAAGTTAGTAATTAATAAAATTTATTCATTCTATCTAATTTTAACTTTTTAGTTATCGGGAAAAGAAGGAGAATTTCACGCCACTATTCATTATTTCCATAGCTTTCTTCCCGATTTTGGAGAGAAAAGGAAGCATCAAATTTTTCGTTTCATTCATCCCATTTCCAACATATTCCTTTGATTTTCATCATACCTAAACACAACTTTTCTGCCGCTTTCCTATAGTTTCTATGACTTTCCACCAGACCCAACCATAGCATAAATTCAAATAGAAAAAGAAAAAAGAAGAAGTTGTAGTTAATATATTTTTGAGATACATAAAAGAGGATTTATTTTTACTTCACATGAATATATTATGAAGTGTGAAAAATTGAAATTCAACTCTATACTTTTTACATATGTCATCAATCCAACATTATATCTTATCTTACCTCCCAACATTTTCATTGCAAGATTTATGGTAAAATAAAAATCAAGACAAATAAATTGAATTAATTGACACTGTAAATTTAATAAATTACAAATCTCAAAGAGAGAGAGAGAGACAGATTCTAAATACAGTTGTAAATAATTTATATTCTAAAATAAAAAAAAGATTATATTTTAAATATTAAAACAAACAACTGCTCTTTGACGGTCTCTCCCAGATATTGATCTTTGGATTCACCTCAAGGCAGAACAATCTTTTGGTTTCCTTCATCATAAGCCGGTTTCCCGGTTCAATTCGAATTCCCGAGTGTGTCCTGAATCAAATTCTCTTCATCTGGAATTTGGATCTGGCAATAATATGTACCTTCATAGTCTAAATAAGCATCAGCCAAGCAGCTTTTTGAGAACAAATAGCTCACAATTGTGTCAAGCACAATAACTATAGAATACAAATAAGCAATGAACATTCCTTCAAGAGAAACTGAAATGGCAGGCCTTGTTTCTTGAAAACTTGATATAATCCGATACCGAAACAAGGCTTCGGTTGCTGCTAGAATCAAATTCAGTGGCACTGCTAAGGACAATGCCGTTGTAGTTCTTCCCTTGATCAGTACAAAAGCTTTTACGATCGCCGTGCTCCCGCCGCATCTTTCTAACCCGGATAACGCCATTGCCAAGTTGCAAATGATCAAGGCATTAGCAAGGATGATGGAGTAGAGAACAGCCGCAGCAAATGACATGTAGGGTAAGTATCCGGAACTCGAAATGGGGCATCCTTCCAGGCTGTTGAAGGCGAAAAACAGAAGAAAAAAGGCGGTTGCATTTGCGGAGAGGATGGCAAACAAGCTACATATGTAGGTTTGTAGAAGTGGGATATAAGTGCTGAGAAGTGAAAAGAAGAAATTCTCGCTTTTGCTTTGGATTAAAGATTGAATTACAAAGGCTTTGGCAAGAAGTAAGAAGCTGAGGGTGAGAGGAAGTGAGAAAATCACGGAAGAGAGTGTTTGGGAGAGTTTTAGGCAGAGGATGTTGAAGAAATACGATGAGGTAGGGAATCCTGCCGCATCAAAGAGGGTCTGGAGACGCCGGTACGCGGTTGCAATAGTGGTGGTGATGATGAAGGAGAGAATGATGGAATAAGAGTTTGTGAGAAGAGGAATGTGATTGAGAAAGGTAATGCTAAGAATGCAGCTGTTGAAGTGAATCTTGGGAAGTTTTGTAAGAACAAGTAGATTGATTTTCTCAATATCTTGGTGGTTTTCTCCATTAGGATTGATTTTCTTCAATATTTCCTTTTGTGTATCATTCAAAAGGAAAGGGGTTATAAAAGGGTGTTTGAGGGAAGGAATTTGGTGTTTTTTGTTTCACAAAGGAAATTGTGGGTTGTTCACTTTTTTTTCTTGTTTTGTGTTGTCTCTTTGACATATGTCTATCTATGGTTGTTGATTTTTATGAGGATTAGGAAGGGGTTTCAATGATTTGATGTTTTGGGAGAATTGATTTAAATGCACAAACGACCTGGTAAGCACCAACAAGAATGGTTACAATGGAGTGGTTGTTTGAGCATAGTTTTTAACAATGTCGGATTTGGACTCATTAATAAGCCCCTCTCCCTTGTTACCACCAAAAGAAATCTGCCTATTAGTTGGCAATAATTATAAAGTATGATACTATCTATGAGTGTCTTAAGATACTTAATAAGTACTCAAAACTAAAATTAATTACACTTTTTAAAATGAACTATACACTTTATAAAAAAGATAAATATATAAAAAAAGATAAAAATTTATTTTTACCTAAAATATGAACAAGTGTATTATGGACACCTCTTAATATTTTTCTTATAAAATAACGCAAGGCATGTTAATTTCATTATTTTCAAGTTAAATAATATTAGAAGTAATAGTAAAGAGGAAACCTTTTTGTTGATATATATATATATATATATATTGAAACCTTTTATTAATGTTATTTGACTTTAGTGTCTAGATCTGGATCATGGTCTTCTGTGTACTGATCACATCCACCTCTTCTTCTCCTTTTTCTTTATTTTTTATTTTTACAATGCGATTGCTTCTGACACGTGCACGACTTTGGGGTCGGACAAAATTTATTGGTACTTTTCACTTTACTAATTTAACGGTTTATTGTGAATAAATTACTAAAGCAAAATGATAGTGAACATGCTAAGGGAAAAGGGCAAAAAAAAAAAAAAAAAAAAGAAAACCGTATTTTTTTGTTATTTAAAATCCTGAATATCAGCTGCATGGAGTGATCGGATTTTGACTAAGTGATGAGATCTATTAAAATGAATGGGTTGAAATTGGGAGAGTAGATATAAAATTTGTATAGCAATTAATGCATAAGATTTCATTTCATGCTTGGCATTCACCAAAAGATAAGCATGTAATAGCGTAATAAAAGATAGATAAGCCTTAATTCTAGAGTTTGACATTCTGTAGCGATCATTTTAAATCCTCGTGTGTTTATAAATTAAAAGAAAATCGCTAATGAATGATTCATAACACTTATTAATTTATAGTTAATAAAAAATTCAATAGCTTTTGATTTTATTCCCATAATAAAAAGGGAAAAAGGAAATTAATATTGATTTTCTTAAAAAAATTATAAACATGTCACCGGATGAAAATAACTCTAGTTTTAAGCAAATTGAACCTATCTCTTAAAAATAAAAAGATGAAGTCATAGGTAACTGTCTTAATTTCTTCAAGAAAATTTAGTATTGTAAAATCAACTTTTCTAAGACAGGATTGATTCTGTCTTTATCTCTTTAAGAGATGAGTTTAAGTATATATTTTCGAGATTATTTTTTACCTAGCAGGATTTATGTAATTTTTTTATAAAAAAGTTATTATTATTTTTTCTTAATCCACTGATAAAGTGTAACATCAATTTTAAAATATGAAGACTTATCGACGTTAGATTTATTAACAAGCAATCCGGGTACGCTGTAGTGGACCCAGATTACAATGATGTGGGACAATGGAGTGTAAAATGATTGCTATTCATTTACAGGGCATGACGGTCGTGAGTAATTCTTGGCTTTAAAGAACAACAAATGCTGTGGGTCCTCGTGGCCCCTATTTCACCCATTTTTTTTTTTATAAACTTCTTATTTTTTAAAATTCAACTCTTCTTTTCTTATGGAATATTTTTTTCTTCCTTTGTAAACGATTGGAAATGTCTTACAAAATTAATTGTTCTTATCATGCGTGTGTTTCAATGGAATTATCAACGATGCTAATGTCTAGTGAAATAAATATGGATAAATATAAAAAATAGAAATCTATTTTTATTTAGATACTATGGTTCAAAAACCACATCTTCAATCTTTAGTGATAGGAATTTATAAACCATATGAGTTAAAATAATAGAACACTAAGTAGAAGCTCTAACTTAAGTTTGAAAAATTCAAAGTTGGAGCTCAATTTGAACTTAGAGCTTGGAATGCTATTATATAAACTTGAGCTTGATCCAATTAAACTTGTTTAGCTTGCTTTTTTTAGAATTTTCTTTTTCTAATGAATTTAATGATGATATCCAAACTTGACTTATAAATAAACTTGATCTTAGCTCAATTATGCTTGCTAGGATAACACTCTAGCTTAATGTTATAATAAAGGTTGAACTTGATTAGATTGAAGTATGATTGAATGGAGTAATTTGTGAGTAAATTTAGCTTGTTTATCTAGTGTAAACAAGTTTTATATATATACATATATATATATGTATGTATGAGGGATCTAATATTTGGAAGAGAAAGAGGCAGAATTACTTACTCCTCCAGGTCATCATTTTATATAATAAAACTTTATTTAAATCCACAAAGCGTTATTAAGAAATTGACCGACGAAAAATTCAGGAGCAAACATTAGATGAAAAGAAGAAGTTGGATTAGCTGCTATATGTTAGCTAGGGATAGAGTTAGGCAAAAATGATTAATTATCATGGAGTTTGGTACGCTGGTCTTGACCAAGTTGGCATATTTGGGACCTCTTTCTTTTGAGATGTATGACTTTTATTTTCTTATTAAATATATATGTATATGATATGGTTATCTTAGTTCGATGAAGTACAATAAATTTAATATAAGAGAGTATGTTTTAGCAGTTAAGGACTTGATATAAAATATTAGAGTAGTTGACTTCGATAAGAAACAGAAGAAGTGAAAATTTGGTAAAAAAAATAAAAAATAAAAATAAAATAAATATAAATTAGTATAGATCCCATTATTTTTTTCTCGTGTTTATACTTATGTTCTTTCTGGCCTCTTTTTTTTTTTTTTTTAATCAATTACAGCGAGAATGAGGGATTCGAATCTGAGACTTCTCACATAAAAGTTCAAGAAAGATGCCACTAAACCACCGATCATTAACTTTTTTCCATACTCTTTAAAAAGAAAAAAAAATATAATGGATATATACCTTGCTAGGTACTAAGTCAATGGAATAAGTGACTTTCCAACATAAGAGGGTTTGGTTGATTTCCATTAAAAAAAGGAAAAAGGAGAATAACAAATGTTGGAATTAAATTATTGCCAAAGGAGAGCCTATCCCTGAAAATCTACAAGCAATTCTTTGTTTGATTTTTTCCTAATTTTTCTTGCGCGCAAGGATATACGTAGACCATAGTATCAAATATATATATGTGTGTGTGTATATATTCAGTGGTGACGGAATATATTAATCTTAATTCTTGTAACGATTATTACATACCGTGTTAGAGTCATGCCCTGCTGCTGTTTGGAATCTTTATTTGGGAAATTTACAGCAGTGCCTTTTTAAAAAGTTACAGCATTTCGATGATTTCAAATGTAAAATCATGTCATATAGTGGATTGCTGAGTTTTTATTATTTGGGTATGATCATGATTCACTATTTTTTTTGGCTTTAAATCTCTACTAGTATATATTACATAAACTTTTATCCTTAATTAAGTCAATGTTTGTTTACGGTAAAATTTGGTATCATACCAACATATCCATGAGATGTAAGTGTTTAGAAAATTGAAATGTCTTTGGCAGGGGTGATTGCAATCATTATCCGCCTAATTATTTCAAATGTGCCCTGCCTAAAGTCTAGATGTCCTCACTGTTTCAAAATCGATTCGAATCAAAATTGGAACTAGCAGAATCTTGAAATTAAGAACTTGGAGCTGAAATCATCTCGCACGGTTCACCATCAATTTAACTCGTATTATATAAGCTAAGGCTATAAGTGAGCCAAGATAGTTTGTGCGTTACTCAAGTTCGACTTGATAAAAGCTTAAATTTGACTCGCCTACAATCAAGTGGCGCCCGAGTTCAAGTTACTCAAGTAGCTACTACAGAGTTTGAGTTCAAACTTCAAAATACACAAATTGATGAGCTCGCGAGCTTAATTGAGTATTAATCTAATTAAGTTAAGTTTGAATTTATCAAGTATTAAATATTTTTTATAATCAAATCAATACTTCAAAGAATAATCAAGTTTAATTAAGTTGAGTTCGAGTTTATAGAGTATTGAATTAAGTTGAGCTCGAGCCTAAAAATCAAACTCGATTGGATTTGAATTTGAGTTCGAGCTTTGAGTTTTTTATTGAAGTCAAGTTTAAGTTTGGTACTATATCGATTTGACTCAACTTATTTATATCTCTAACCGAAAATAATATCTCACAACCTATCCTCTAACGCATTCGAGAGTTTTACTCCGATGTTCCAGCACACTTCAAAAATCTTAATATGGTAGCATATATCATATGAGATCGACCGATTTTAGATTCGTTAACATTGCAACAATCCGGAAGAATAATGCAATAATTCAATTTTTAAAGAAGACTACAGGGTGTACTTTCTCATCTCATAAGCTTGACTAGATAACTTAGACTTAAGATAAATTAGGCATTGATCATCTAGTAAATTGCAATCAACTTCAAAATCTATATTTTTTTGGACCAATAACTTCAAAATCCAAGTGTAAAAAATACTCAACAAGGCTATTCTCATAAGTAAGTCGAGTTACCTGAGTATATTTTGGTTATCTAAACCATCAAGAGTGGTTCCCTTACCCAATCAAATTTACTAATTGATTGAGTTGGTTGATCAACCTGTAGTTCAATCTACCAAGCTGGGAATTTTCGAGCACTGCCCAAAAAATTTTAAAATCCAAACCTTATTTCCAAACTTAACTTCAAGCTCATCAATTGTTTTGATAATTTCAATTATTCATCTGTCTCTCATCATCTTTGATTTAATAAATTTATCCATTTAGTTTCTTTACCTCAAATACCCATCCATCTATTTATTACTTAAGATCAAGCCACTTTAGACTCAACCCTTGAGTTTGGCTTCAAATCTAGAACTAATGGGTTGGTTTTGAGCCAATTCATGATTAAGAATAAGATTGTGCCCTCATCCCTTGTACAAAGGGGGAAAAAACTACTTAATCCTAATTTTAAGCATTCAAATACAACATTCACTCAATTCACCATCTTATCTTCAAGTTTTGTTCCTCCTTGCTAGCTTGTAAAATTTTAGAGTAGTTATTTGTGAGGGACAGATAAGATAATTGGCCAAACTAAAGTCAATCCGAACAAGAATTATGATTTGTTTTTTTATTTTTTTGGGTTTTCCATTTCAAACCAAATTAAAAATTTATAATTGGTTTGAAAGGGTGGATAACCATTCTTTGCTATGGGCCCACTAAGCCCAATCAAGCCTCATCTCCACATAGGCTTACCTCCTTGGCCTAAAGACTATAAGGCCCAGCGAAGTGTTTGTACCCATATCGAGCTTGCTGACTGTTTCCCACAGTCTCTTTTCCAAAGGGAAGTTACCTTACCCTGTCTCCTTATTGTTTTGGACATAAGAAACTCTCATACTTTTTTAATAATAAGCATGCTTTTAGAAGGATTCCTAAATAACTAGGTACACTGGCTTAAAATTAGTGAGAGCACTTTCCTTAATAAATAAAAGAAAGTTCCTTATCCTTCACTTTCTCGATAAAGGAAAGGTACTTGACTATATAAGTAGGATCTAGATAGCTATGGAGATAGGTTCACTCTCTCCACCCTCACTCTATCTTACTATTCCACATACTTGCCTACTTATTGATTTAAGTATTAGAGTGGTTACACTAGACACACCTCTGATACCCACTAACCAGTTTTTGTCTTGTAGGCTCAAGGATCACCAACTTCCAAGGCCCACCTAACTAGGAGTAGAGTGGACCACAATTTTAAGGGATTTGAAGGATACTGGTCATAATACGTTTGGAATAGGAGGTGTGAACAAAACCAAATAGATTAGAACCAAATTAAACCATATTAAATCATTCGAAAAACCAAAGATATTTTTAAACTATAATTAAAAAATATTCATTCATCGTCACAGAGCATTCAAAAGAAATTTTAACTTCTACTTATTGAAATATATATTGTATGTGATGTTTGACCATCAATTGTTAGAATATTTGTATGGGTTAACTCCAAATTTTATATCACATGCTAACTTTATTATTAAAGTTAGTTGTTAAAATAACTTTAAAAACTCTAATTTGATGGATCTTGATTTTGTCCACCTCTTATGTAGTACTTATGCATGCTATCATTAAAAGAAATTAATATTTAATGTGATACATGCTATACATTTAATGTTTCTTAGATTATAAATTTTAGTTAAATTCATGAACCTAACCAAATTAAACAACAGTTCTATTAATCTAAAAATTTCTAAATCAAATGGTACAATTTAGTTCTAAACAATTAGAAAAGCTACAATCTACCTAATGATTTGAATAAACGATCAGTAGATATTTGATTTTAGTTGCGTATTTCACAGAATATTTCTAAATTTACGAAATAAATTTTCCAAATCATAAAGTCTCTTCCGCCAAGTCTCGAGGTCTTTACTTTTTGAAAACATTCACGATCACGTAACGCACGTGCGGATGTTGGACGTTCGTCTAAGGGCCCATTTCGCTGCGCTAATTCTTCCAAGCCAAAAGCAGAATAAATTATGGGCAAAATTCGATGATTGCGTGGCTGATACAACAGGACCGGTTCTAGTGGTTCAATGAAGCTGTTTGGTTAGTTTTTTTTTTGTTTTTTGGATAGATATCAATATATTTAATTTTTTAATAAATTATTTATAAAAAAATAGATATAAATAGAAAAATATTAATAGTTCTCATGAAAAGATCAAATATAGATAAAATATAAATACCAATAAGACATATTTATATATTTGTTTCGATACAAATATAAATATAGATGAAAAATAAACCATCTAAATAGACCCATATAAATGATTCAAATTTTTTCTAATTAAATTTCTTAAATTTTTTTACATCAATTTCTTTTAGGGTTAATTACAAAAACCTTACTTGTGTTTTAACTAGTTTATAAATATGACTTATGTTAATTTTTGATAAATAGGTGATCCATATTTCATGTAAAAGTATTAATATTATTTACTAATTTTGGAATGATACAAATTAATATTTTATTGTTCATAAAAATTAATTTTATATTTTTTTAATTTTCTCATTTTAATTTTTTAAATATTTTATTTATTTAATTTTATTTAGTAATATATTTTTATTAAATAAATTTTTTAGACTAATAAGACTCTAACACATAGACCTTTAATAGTAACTAATTATATTGATACTTTTGGAAGAAAACTTATGCCATCTATTTATTTAAAAAGTTAACATATGTCATGTGTTCATAAATTGATTAAAACACATATCATATTTTTATAATTAATTTAATTTTATAATACTAATATTATGGTTCCTCACGGGTCATAAGAGTTCCCAGATTAAGGGTAGCTTGTCAACGTGACCATACTTGGGTCTATCCTGTTATATCATGTACTATTTCTTCTGCAATTAAACTTTTGTTCTTATCAAATGGTAACTTAAGAAGCATGACAAAGGAATCAGTCGACGGTAGCAGAGTGGTCATATATCACTCGACGGAACCGGTTCCCATAGGAAACACCATATAATTTTTCATAAAAGTTTTAATATTAGAGTCCTTATTTACCAATTCTTAGTGAAAAAAATAAAAAGAAGCAAAAATTTATAAGGCCATCATCTAAATGCATTACAATCCATCCCGTATCCTCACCAGGTAGGAACAAGTTAAGTTTCTTATTCTACCAATCCACAAATTTATTATATAACATTAAACTTTTATATAAAGGATACTTGTTTAAAACAAACATTTCTTAATAACAAGACATTCGAACAACTTAATTGGCATAAACCCAAGCTAACATAAATTAAGCTTAAAACATTCTAAAAAAAATCTCATAAAACATTTTCAAAATCATTAAAACGTATAAACTTCATAGGGTCTTCAACTTTATCTATCTCCAAACCAAAATATTTAAATATTGGTAGGAAAGTCAGGTCCACTATCGTTCTTTCCATAATCCGTAAAGATATCATAGCCCGATAGATAAAAAAAATATTGGATCATTATCTGTTCCTGAAAATAGAAAAAAGTAAGCATAGAGGTCTAGTACGCTATGCAACAAAAATATATGTGCATGAGCAAACAACATACAAATTCACATGCATCATCATATGTAGCAAGCACAAGTTATTATCTTTAGTTAGCTAGACAAACAATACAGTTTAGAACCATCTGCAGTCTAGTTATAAACCCGATGTGACTCATGACTTTATAAAAACAACTAGTATAGAAAATAGTAATATATACATATATTGGTGTTGGGAACTCCCCACACACCTTGGGTATCATACTCGTACAACTCCTGGACTATCAGAATCATCTTTGTATACGACTTCACTTAGAACAACGATATACACAGATCATTAGAGCATCGTCCTAGTAGCAATAGTTCTCCTAATCTATTAGACCCAGTTAAAGACAAGTAGCAAGATTCAATTTTAAGTCGGATAATATTATATCAATTATATATACTAAGCCTATAATCACAAACAGCAAACAAGATAAAGACATACCAACAATAACTTTAGGAACATAAACCCTAACTTCACCAGATACACGTGAATCATCAAATACTCATTCAATATATGTTTTTACCAAAATAATTATAATATCATAATCATACTATAATCTAAATCCTAAACTTAAAAGAATTACAAATCCTAAATCCATACATACTTTTCTTCTTTTGATTGTAAAGCAACAATATCTCCAAAAGAATAGGGTTTTTCCAAAAACTCCTCTAAACTAGGACTCCCCCAATTATAATTGAAGCAATTTCAGAAAAGATCACTTTTATATTACCACAATGATAGAAAAGATTCATACTTACCTAGAACTTGGAATCTTGATTCTCTATGATTGCAGAACACCAATCTCCAACAAGAACTTAGGATTTCCTCTAATATTCTTCCAAGATTACCTCGTTAGATCTTGAATCTTGGTTCTCCTTGAAGCAAATCACTTTTGATAGACTTCTTAGGATCTCTAAAAGCTTGAGAGAGAGGTTTTTATTTTATTTTATTATTTTTTTGTTATAAGCTTAAGAAAGGTTTAGAGAAAAAGGAATGAGGTTAGGTTTATAAAGAAAACACCAATAATCTTTCAATTTCCATGTAGGAAAGGTTGGCGGCCTAAACATTGAAAGACAATTCTATTGCCATGAAGATTGGCCCAATGTTGGCGGTGTATAGGACCAAGCCCAACGGCTTTTAGGCGGCTTTGAGCTGCGTCTCTTTATCTTCAATCATGTATCTGTCATTTGACAAAACATAGATATGGATAGATCATAAAACCCTTTTATTTTTAAACAAATGACATTCTTTTCCTTCATTATAAATTATTTATCTTTATATTATAAAGTTAATACTAATTTTAAGTTTAACAAATCCAGTGACCATTAGGTTTTGGCTTATAATTTTCATCTTATTAGATTTATGTAATCTTCTATTTCTCTAAATAAAATCAATAATTAATCTGTAAAATTATATATATGTATGTATGTATATATGAGGGACAAGCAGGTTGTGTGTGCTGTGGTGATTGAAAATGGAAAATAAATCTTTTATAGACGAAGTTGATCCACTAATTCAAATTTCTAATTTGGTTGTGTTAAATCCTGTTCTAATGCAAGTTTGTTACTATACAATCCTGGTGACTTAATAATATCAATATCCATAAGAAACAAAATTATTACGCATAACATCTATATGCAAAATTTAAATCAAACCAATTTTTATGTCTTCACAACCCAATTATTACAGTTTCCTTCAGACCCACAAATGAACCTAAACAGTAACAATTGAGAAAATTTATTTTTCTTTCGCTTGTTGCATCTTTTATAATGGAGAGTAGTACTTTTTAAATCATCAATATTTCACTAATTTTCTATTTAAATCCTCAACATATAATTTTCTTTTTTCTACATGAGTTTTAATATTTACAAAACTTAACAAATTAATTAAGATTTTTTTTAACACCGTTAACTTTTCCGTTAGCCTAGGACTCGTGGTATGTTTTAATTTATCAAGGTTATTTTATTAAATAATGTACTAGAATAAAATATGTAAAAAATAAATAATATTATAAGAAAAAATAAAAATGGAAAAAAGGGGGAAGAAAGGAAAATGAGTAGAAAATTAGAATCTCACAATCACGTGAAGATGTGTTTAAAGCTTTGATTTAAAGGTTTATTGTTAAAAGGTTGTTTTTGTCTACCCATTCATAATAGTCACTACTGTTGAGATCATTGAGATCATGAGGAAGTGAAGATGAAAAAGATGGCGTGCTTGTGTGGTGCTTGTCAATCGGTGAAATGAATTAAAAAAAAAAAAATCTAAATCTTTGAGGATTAGAATAGAAGGATCTATTATTTATGGAGTTGATGTTACACTATCAAAGCTGAAATGTGGAGGGTGTCTTACTATCATGAGAGTTGAGAGATTGAGTCTATTATTGCACAACCCAATTGGTGGTTGCCAATTGCCATTTTTATTTTTTCTATTGTTTAATTAATATTATATATTTTTCATATATTTTATTCTATTATGTTATTTAATAAAATCACGTAGATGAATCAAAAAGTATCAATTATTGCATACTGTTAGAAAACTTAACGGTGTTAAAAAAATGTTAGTACTATTCACAATATTAATCCTTTTTTATTTGTTTTAAAAAAAATGCAATAATTTATTAGTTGAGAAGTAAAAGGTGGATGAATCCTTAAGCTTTTATATTTGACTAGACTCTCTATTAAAGATGTAATATATAAAAATGAAATTTATGTATAAAAACGTATTTATGATTAATTTAGGGTAAATATTATGAATAATACATGAACCCTTTAAAAATATGTAATTAAATATTTAAACTTTAAAATACATCAATTTACTACTTGAAAGGACTTTTCGTTCACACCAATGATAACTTTATCAAATGAGCTAATATTGCCATTTTACGTAGTGTTTTTAACCAATATGATAGAGTTGTTGTTGTTGTTCAACAAAAAAAAAAGAAAAATAAAAAAATCTTTTAGGTATTAAATTGTAGGGGTGATCATGTTTTGGTTAACAGGTCCATCAACCCTTTTTTCAAACCGAATCAAAATAATAGGTTTTTGGATATCTTAATTTGAAATCGGTCCATTATTAATGATTAATCATCTTAATGATTAACTATTTTTTCAATCATTATTTTTTTTGTTTTTGATTTTTAACTATTTAACATGATAGTTAATTAAAAGTTACAGTTAACTAAATTTTCAGTTATAACCATAAAAATTTAGATCTTTTATCTCATAATTACATTAAAAAATTACAAATTAACGAATCAAATAACAATAAAACCAATAAATAAAAAAAAATTCTAATTCTAGATCAACAGGCTTAAAATTCAATACCAATATTACATAAGTTAAATGCACTAAAATTTCATTAAGGTAATTACTACTACGTATAACATTTGTATGTTATATGCTTAGGGTTCCTTATATGATTTATTTATCATGAATATTGCTAACCGATTTTAATTTCTAAAACCATTTAATTAGATTCTGAAGACAACTGGATTTATAACAAGAAAATAAACTAAATGAAACATTTCAAACTTCTACTCACATGAGTAGATCAACTTCCTAAAAAGCAAAGCTTTATAAAAGCATATTACAAATATATGTGCCCCACAAGACCCTTTAAAGAAAATACAATTTCAAAGATAAATCTGGCTCTTTATAAGACAAAACAAAACAAACTAAAATACAACCACAGTCTTAACTTATTTCACACCTCCTCCTAAATTCTTCACAAATGCCCATAACTCGAGTCAACATCATGATCATCATCATCATCATTAACAATACCTGTAAAAAGACATCAACAATAATAATGAGCCGAGGTCCAGTACGTAGTAACACAATTACATATGATGTGACACACAAACTTAACTACATGTAATGCAACAACAACCGTTTATTATCTTGAATTAAAGTAAATCAAACAACACTTGACCATTCACACTCCGAAACAATCCTGAGAATCTAGAGATCTTGAGTAACAACAGACGCTCAGGGGGTTGATATAGGCAACCTAAATACCTGTATCTCTTACATAACGTTACAAGAAAATAACATTATCTAGGGTTCACATTCGTTATACATCTTTACTCACAACTCAATCCATAACATAATTTAGTTCAATTGTCCACATAAATGTAAACTAAATCATGATACTTTTCTCTGAGCTTAAGCAAATATTATGCCGATACAGTTTACCCCATCAACTACCTGCCGAGTCACTTAAGAATTGCCATTGCATTATGTTATACCACTACCTCATGATAAAAGGAGGTAGCCTAAGTACCTAACTACTGTACACGCTCGAACAAGGTTGTCGCTCTTGGATCGAATTCAATGGCACAAGCATAAGCAACACTCATTAATTATTAAGCCGTCTTTAAGTTCTTCGTTCATTATGAATGTCTATCCTAGCACACAACACACAAATTGTTACATACTTTTCATATTCAAAATCTACATAGGGATAGAGGGTGTTTCAGAATCCATTTAAAAAGATAATTCAGGTTTCCATGTCTGTAGATTCAAGAATTAAACCCATATAAGAATCTAATTAAATATTCACTTATATCAAATTTATTTTAGAATCCTATTTGATTAGACTCTAAGTAGAAACCCCACCATGGTAGTGAGATTCGTCTTGCCAAGATACAGACAGTTGTCTATTTTCTGTTAAAGTATTTCTTTTTACTTTGTTTATAATATTTATTACAACAACATCATCTAAACATTCATTCCTAAACAAGCATACATTTGAAACAACATATTTTCTATGTTATTCATGGCTTATCTTAACTCATTATTCTAAACCAATTATTAGCTATCAAACCTATTTTAAGTTAATCTTGACCAAGTTGATTAGAATTAATCATTTAATTCCATTACTAAGTCAAGGTGGTAAACTTAATTAATTGAATTTATTGCAACTCACAATAACTTATTGAGTCAAGTTGAACTTAAGTTTATTAACTAAGTTCATTTTATATTTAACTTCTATATTTTATCCGGTTATTTATTAAATCTGTAAATTCACTAAAGTCATATTTAATTATATCATTTAACTTATATAACATATCAACTATCATTCATCTACTTCATTTCATCTCATTTTATTTTATTTTTATTTTTGAACAACACTAGGGGATAGATCACACTTGTGATGAGGACCGTGATCGTCTTCACCTGCCTCATCATGCTTGTGATGGGGACTATGATCATCTTCACCTGCCTCATCACGCCCATGATGGAAGCTATGATCGCCAATACATCCCTTGTCACGCCCATAACAAGGAGATAACGCCCCTTGTAAAGGCCGTGATCTAAGCTGTTTCCTTTGAAATTGTTATTGGAAGAGATCACGCCGTTCGTAACAGCCGTGATCTAGGCTCTAATGTTCATCACTTGTAGTTATCATGGTGTAACTTTTGATTAGAGGAGATAACGATCCATGTCATGCCCGTGATCACCTTTGATTTTTCATTTTCGCGAGAATCACGGGCTGTGTTATAGTCAAGAGGAACATGGAGAACTTGTTACGTTTTTCCTTTGTCCTTTATACTAATTTTATCTACTTATCTTCAACATACATCAACAACAACTTGTTATTGGCATAAACATCCATAATCTTGTCTTATAAACACTTTGATATACATATGTACATCATACTTCTTCATTTCATTTAATCAAACACTTAGCCTACACAACATGCACTTATTTAGGGTTTTAGCAAACACGTTCATATATCCTTAATCTGTAAAGACCCGACTCTCTAAATCCCGAGACTTAGAGTACCAAGTCCCCAACCACATATAATATTTTCATATTATATGTAAGGTTGTCATAAATCTAACAGTTTATGAATATTGTTTGATTAAATCACTATAACTTTATAAAGAACTTTTATACAAAACAAGATTGCTAACAAAAGCAATCTATACATACATTTACATCATATAAACACTGTTTAGTGTCAATACAAGACACTACAAAAATTACATGTTTTCTTACGTCAAAAAGAATCCTAAGGGATCTTAAGCTCTTTACAACAAATAGGCTTAACTAACAAGCCATCTATACATAACTTTTCCTTAGCAAAAATTTTTTCAAAAGTCCAGGGTGATTGGATCCTATTCATCCCACTCATCCAGAAATCTCTCGAAATCGGACCCATAGCCCAAATCATCATAAAATTCGTCTCCAATACCTGCAAAGCAGCAACAATGAGCCAGAGGCCCAGTACACAATAACCAATGCAGAAACAATTCATCAAATTGATGTAATGCAACATTAGACAGGTGATTATCTTTATTACGTTTTCTTGCACAAATCAACAGGAGGGTATTCAAACCCCGGTCACACTTCGGGAATTCAGGGATCCTGAGTAACAACAGCTGCTCAGGGGGTTGATATAAGCAGTCCGAATACTTATATCTCCTATATCTCTTTCATGAAGATAATAGCTTCATTTAAGGTTTAAAAGCCGTTGCCCGACTCTACTTAAACTCAGTCCATAACATGAGCCTAGTTCACAAGTTTCCATAAACTTTGAACTAAATCATGGTATTTCCCCCTAAGTTTAAGCAAACGTTACTTAGATACTATTCCCCCTATCGGCTACCCACTTAACCAAAAAGAATCGCTATTGCATCATTGCGTACCATTGCATCATGGTAAAGACATTGCATCATGACTTGGTTAAGCACCTAACTAACATGTCATTGCATCATGACTGGTTTGCTGCTCTTCGGACCAGATTAAACAGCATAATAGAGATCCAATTCATTCAAATATTAAGTCAAATCAATTTAAATCAGATTAAGAATGCCTATTCCTAGCAATCATCAAACAAGTTATTGCGTACCTGAACCCGTTAGTATATAACTAGGATCTCTCGGTGATGAACTAACCGAAGAATTCTTAACTGAAATAGAAATATCACAATAATCAATAAATAAATAAATATAGATTTCACTCTCACAATTATACATACATATTATATGTATATATTACAAATAAATCAAAGAAATTCAAATAATTGAATACAAAGTCATAAATAAGCATTTAATCATTCTATTATATCCTAAATCGCTTAACAAATACTTAATTGCTCAAATAATAAAATTCGAAAAATTTTAGAAAAAGTTTTTAAAATTCAAAAGCGCAGGGGATACGCCGGCAGCCAAAGCCGGCGTCTTTGAGCCAGTGTTTAATACTCTGAAAATCAACACTATCAACGCTGGCAGTGTTCAAGGGTACGCCGACTTCCTTCATTCTACGCCGGCGGCCTTGAGCCTGTGTAGAATCCAAAACCCAAAATTTTCAAAACATCCAGAGAGGTCTAAGCCGTCTGCTTACCCAGATACGTGGGCAGCTTTGACACATACGCCGGCGGCCTTGATTCCAGCGGCCAGCGTACAATATGAAGGAAAGAACGTCGGCTGACTTTTCCAGCGAAAGCCGGCGGTGTTCAGTCAGCCGTAAGAAATTTGAATCCAACGCTGCCTCTACGCCGGCGGCGTTGAATTCCCAGGTGTCGGTGTGCATTTAAAAACAGGCTTAAACGACAGAATACAAATCCCCTGTTTTTCCACTTTGAAAATTCTATCCTATAACACTTTAATACCTTCCTCAACTACATTTTCAACTTCATATACACACTCCTATGTACACTACTCAATCCTAGCAACTCAAAACATGAAATCAACACATTTAAGCACTTCCAATTCCACTTCAATCCATGCTAAATTTTCCTACACACATGCATAAACTCACACACTCACAAAACTCATTCCTAGCTCATCTCAAGCATGAACAAACAATTTAGATAACATTAATCTCATTTCATCCAAGATTTTACAAAGCTACAACAAGAAATGAAAACAAAGCATAAACCACACTTAAAGCAACTCACATGTAAATGCTTTGCCTTGGAGATAACTTGATTTTCAAAGCTTGCTATTGCTCTTAGTTTAGACTTGGAATTTGAATTGAAAGAAGAAGAAGAAAAGAAAGAAAGAAAAGCAAAATTCGTATAGAAATTTAGGGCTGCAAAAAGGGAGTTCAATTAAGCATAATTATGCCTAAAACATATTCCAAATTTACCTCTAAGGCATATGCAACTTTAATTTGCATTTGGGGTGTATTTGAGTCTCATTTGAAGCCTCATTTGGGCATAATTGCTAACTTAATTAAAGAAAACTCTATCAACTAATCTTATGAAAAATCAAGATTAATTTTATAAATCTAACTTAACTTAACACCTTAATGTATAAAAGACATAATTAATAACTATACTACACACTCATTAATACATATAAAACAAAGATGTTAATTCCAATACATATGCAAAATAATACATTTAGATTATTATTAACACAACCATTCCAACATCATGCCCATTAATTCAACAATTAAAATAAATAAATAAACACATGGAATTTAAATAGAATTGAAATCTAGGTCATTTCATAATCTATTAATATTATCACAAGTTCTACTTATATCTAGTCCTATTACAACATTCACATACATAAACAACAAATTAAACAAGAGAATAAGTAAATTTACATGTTGATGAGCCTAATTATTGATCTTTACTTCTACTCTTTTTCCTTAGTTTTTATGCTCCTTCATGCATGTTTGTCATCTTCTGTTTTGTTTTCCAAATTTGATTTATGCTATGATCTTGTTGGAATTGAGATTTAGGTTTAGATTTCAAGACATAAAAGAAAGAGAGAAGACAAAGAGAAAGAAGCGGAAATGAGAGGAAGAAAGAAGAATGAAAGAGAAGGAAAAAGAAGGGGCAGGTGGTATATATAGAAAAGGGAAGGAAAAAGGAAAGTTAAGATATTTTAGAATAAAATGTATTAAGTTTAAACCTTTATGATATTTATTTTAAAAAACATAATTAGATAGAAAATAATTTGGGAACATATATGTTAGAAATTTATGACTTGATATAAAAACGCAATTTAAAATTTTAATTTATGAAATTTGATATTTAATTTGTGGTCGGGATTGAAATTGATATTTTTAAACAAGTAATTAATTTAAAAAATTATAAAGATTTAAGGAAATAAAAGATCATATAGAGCGTTTAGAAGCTTACAAAACATTTAAAATATGTGTTTTAAGATTTAGGAAATAGATTTTAAATTAAAAGGAGTTATAATGAAAGATTGGGTAGAAATTGATTAGTTTAATTTGAAAGAAAAGTTATTGAGAATAAATAGATGATTTGAAAAGACTTTATAAAATCTAAATCTCAATTCAAATCTATTTAATAAGTTAACTATGTCAAATTTATCTAATCATTGTTTATTACTTATTTTGCTTGAGCTATTTAACTATCTAAGATAAATTTTTACTAACTTAAATTCAAAACTATAATTAATCATCTATTATGTTATTCAATTAAATCATTTCTAATTTAACTAAGTGAGGTTTTAGGGTGTTTCATTAAAACTTTATGTTTTCTTCATGTTCCAAGCTATAACACAATAATTAAAAACTTATCTAAGATATAAATTTTATTTATATAATATATATATATACATATATTTCGAACCAGTCAACAAAAAATGTTTGGTTATAAACCGAAATTGAAACAAAAAACATTGAAAACTCTAGCCTCATACCGAAATCAATTGACCAGTTAACCATATTTTTTGGATTGGTTTCTCGGTTTCAGTTTGGTTTTTCGATTTTATCGATTTTTTTGCATGTCCTACTAAATTGAGCAACATTAAAGTTCAGATTCTAAATTGAACAATTTTAAAATTCAATTATTTAATTATATATCTTGCCGAAGTTTAATTATTATTCGTGACGTTTACCCATTAATTTTTTGGGCTTGTTTGAATAGTCTGATTTTTATATGTATCTGTATATGATTTGCAGTGCATCTTATGTGTATTCGATCTGTATTTGATCTATTTGTGTGTAAAAATATTTGTTTTCCATCTATAATTGACAAACAGTCTAAACTAACAGTTTGTTCATTTGACATGAATAGCTATTCATTCCTTCCTTATTTGACGTAAAGCCAATACTATGGTGGTGACATAGAAGGAATGAAAATTCATAATGAATTGCTATTACGTAAAATGATAAATAGCAATTCGTGTCTTTATCTCATGAGTTGTTATTCAATAGTCTATTTTTTAATTTTATTATAAATGCCTCTGTATTGAAAATAACACCTATACAATTATTTTTTTATTTTAATAATTACTTGTTTTACATTATACACCAAGAGAACATTTTAATAATCATTACAACTCTATTACATTACCTTTGAATTAGAATTCTATTCTCCCTTTATTCTATTCAATGAGCTGAATAAGCCATAAATGCAAACAAACAAAACAAAACCAATGTATCACATCTTTAATAGAAGTTTTCAATATTTGCCACTGTACTGGACCACTGGCAGCTAGCCTAGGGCAACGTCGATGGCTCACTGCAAGAGGAACGAAAAATCAAGGTAGGTGAAGTGACCTTATGACATTAATGTATCGATGTCGGCCAAACCAAGCCCATATACGTACATGCTTCAATTGGGCTCACAAAGTCAGCTTTTCAAAATGGTCGTATGCCATTGAGTCCAACAATGACCATTCCGCGCGGTACAAAAGGTCAGCAGCCAGATCCTCCTGGTCCATCGCCCTGTCCCTAGAGCCGCCGCCCTCGATTCGCCTTCGCCTTTTCTATTATTCATATTATTATTTTTATATAAATTACCTGTTAACTTTTAAAAAAGTAAGATGTTCCACCTTTTAAAAATGCGACAAATTTTCTTCCATTTTTGTATAGACACACACTAAGTGGTTGCATAGCATATGATATTGCAACACCTAGCTGAGTTAAAGGATAAAAAAAAAAAAAGAACTTCATGTCATTAATAAATTATGTTATATATTAATATACATTAAATAAATCAACAAAAATGTAGAATAATTAATGGAAAAAAAAGAAAGAAAGGTAATGCAATAACTCAATGTCATTTAGGAGTACAAATGAATCAAGCTGGTTCGTAAACTACTCGAGTTCAACATAATGTTTACTCATTTGTGATTCGAGAATAATCCAGTCGAGCTCGAGTAGTTTATTCTAGATATATGCACAGTTTTGGAGCTGAACTAAATCGAAATCAAAACCATTGGTTCCAAGTTTTAAAATTGAGGAACTAAAATTATAATGTCTCCTATATTTTTGATCTGGTTCTATTGAATTGGTGAATCTTAGTTCCGCTTTTGGAATTTCAGAACCACATTCTTTTTGCAAGTAAAATGAAAAAAATTAATAGATGAATTTTAATTTTTTAAAATAAATTTTAAATTCAAAATAATTATTAAGTCTAGAAGTGTTCAATTATTTAATCAAAATTTGTAAAAATTTATTTAGAATGCGCATTTAGTTATATACAAACACATCCGGTATCAATTGTAGTTAGTAATGTGATAGTAAAAAATACTATAGAAGATAAAAAAATTACAATATAAATATCACATTATTAAGGAAATGAATTTTGCTTTTAGGAGAAATTTATATAAACTAATTATATAGGATTTTGAGTTATATTTTTTTGTATTATTGATAATAATACATTAAATACTATGAATTGGTAATAAAATTTACTATTCATATGAAATAGTTTAAATATTAACAATTGTATATTTAACATTATTTTTTAATTTTTCTCTAACTTTTTTCAATGAAATAGTTCGAACCCTAGTTCTACTAATTCTAAGCCGAAAAGTCATCTAGAAATCGGAGAATCAATGATTCCTTAATTTGTTTTAAAACCCGCCAACCAATCTTGTTCTTAATTTGGAATCAGACTATGCCAATGTCTAGTTTATTAAACCAAGTTTAAGTTTCGTATGTTAGCTTGATTAATTTGTGAACTTAATTGAACTGAAGTCAAGTATAAATGTTAATCAAATTCAAATCGAGTTTGAGTATTAATATTACTTAAATTAAAATTTGAAATATTCCTATAATAAATTAAATCTAAACGGATTTAATCTAGTTGATAGGTTTTAATTAGGTTGCATGATCCACTGTCATTTATTTACCGTTTTCTTGATATTTTAAGGAAGGCATCTCAGTTTGGAAGGTATTCTTAAAGCGTCAGGTACAACGATTTTGGGAATCGATGACCGATATGGGCCGGTTTGATTCTGATTGGCTCCATGCCTACCTTAGGCCATATAGGAAAGCTTATTTTTCATAGAATTTTCATCACTTTTGACTTCGTTGGTGTGGGTACTACCCATTTTTGAAATGGGAGTTATGATGAAACAGCTGGAATCTTCACTACCCTTTATTCTTTTATAAATTAGAATTGGTTAAATAATTATTTAGTACATTGGGGAAAGCTTCCCTAATACTTTTAGAATAATAATAAAAAAAATGGAAATAGAAAAAGCTTGGCCTATACTGTTTGATATGATAGGCACTCACTTTTTTTTTTTTTAATAAATCTTTTGATAGATACTTACTTTACTTTATTTGATAAATAGTTGAATTGCAATTCAATAAGAATGACATAAATAAGAGAGCTTTTATGGTTTCATTATGGTACAGTCAGTGACTTATCTAACCACTAAAATAAATATATTAATTGAAACATTAATTATTTTAGTGGTTCAATTATGATTAAGTATGATTAGAATTGTTAAATAGTCAAGAAGATCAGTTCCATCAAAATTAATGACGGATCCATAGAATTTCGTCATAATTGCTTTATATAATTAGCTAAAAATATTCATATTAAGAAGAAAAGTGATTGATTCAAATTATAAGAACAACCTTATATTTTCAAATCAAAACCAATCAATCATCATACTAATCCCAAACCTTACCTACCATCTACCACAAACCAAACTACCCCCACAAGACCACTCACACAAGTCAATGGACTCTTTCATGTTAATTATTAGTCGGTACTCCAAAAATTATTTCTTGTTTAAAATCGTTATTGAAAATAATAGTTTAAATAATATCGATTTAGAAATAATTATCAAAGTCTAAAATTGTGTTTATTAAAACGGATATTTGGATTTTTATATAATGTATATATTTATCACGTGTAAAAGTTTTAGGTGGAAATCACTTATGTATATTGTGATGATAAGACACGATACTAGTTGAAATCAAATTGGAGAAAATTCTTGAGCAAAATGAAGATGGGTGTGTCACGATAAAATCAAATCAAAGCTACCTCGAGCAAAATGAAAAAGGAGCAATGATTTATCAAAGTAGGACCCACCAGTAAAATCAATTAAGAACCAACAAAATCAATTCATGTTACTGAGAACTATCACGTTTTATAACCACGATTTGCTGGACTTATTGAAAAAATGAATCTATGCGGTGCTATTTTCTAAAGAATAACCGCGGCACATGTAGAATATCCTATATACCGTGCTATATGCACGACATACGTAAAAAAAAAAAAAAAAAAATTATAGGTTTTAACATAAAATGTGTTTTCATCATTTATAAATATACAATTTGTGTTGTTATTATTATTATTTTAATAATTTTAGAATGACACATGTAATATTTTATTGATCTTAAAAATA
Organism: Combretum micranthum; assembly: GCA_024138025.1. Taxonomy (NCBI): domain Eukaryota; kingdom Viridiplantae; phylum Streptophyta; class Magnoliopsida; order Myrtales; family Combretaceae; genus Combretum; species Combretum micranthum. Next base: position 120,507 of record JAMXBD010002714.1, on the reverse strand, counting down.
AAATTTATATTTTTTTCTGCTTTCTCATTTTTTTAAAAAATATTTAATATTTTAATTAATTTTTATTCATAATTTTTTTATGAAATTAATTTTTTTAGACCAATAAGATTTTAACACATATCCCTCTAATAGTATTTAACTATAATGTCACTTATATATGAAACTCGAATTACTTATTTATTAAAAAAATTAACACGAGTTATGTGTTTATAAATTGACTGAAACACAGGTTATGCTTTTGTAATTGATCCAAAAATGTATATACCATGGGTTTTTCTAACTTTTTATTTGACCTATATTTTAGGTGTTTTTTTTTTTTTTTTTTTTTTTTACTAAATAGACATGTTCACCCCGATACCCTAACGTAAAACAGTATACTTCACAATAATAAGTATGAAGCCCCATGACGTCAAAGCTTGCTATGGTAGGTTTTTCAATCCCTTATAATACCATATTAATGAAGAAGATGAGTAGAGACTAGAGAGAGCTCAGGGGTGGTTGGGGTGGCGGAGAGAGATCTACAGGACTAAGGAAAAAGGAGATTTTTTTTACTTTTTCATCCTTTTGTTCAATTACTTCTTGAGAATTTCTTTTGATAATGTTACATTTGATACAATTTTACTTAGTTGTTTAATAAACTACCTCTATTCTCAGATTCTAAAGTTTTGTACCGACTTAGACTTATTCAGATTGTTTACACTACCTATGTTTATTCAATTAGCTCTTTAATGAATTATAAAAAGCCATGTGTTTAATTACTTGATAAAGATATTTCACATAAATATATAATTTTAGCAATAATAGATTGCCACCTACATTAACTCATTTAGTAAGATATGATTTCCACTATTTCACTTTTGTAGTTATTTAATATATGATAGGATTCTTTTGCAAACAACTGTTTATACTAAGTAAATATCGTAATAAACCTTTTTTTATGAAATAAATAAAGGGTAGTAACTTCATTTCGCTCTATTTAGTTGGATGGTAATAGTAGATACAAGATTGCATTAAGTAATAGAAGAAATTAGATTCGCTAAGAGCATGTATAATGGAGGATTTAATACAATTCTCTATGCTAAAAATTTTACTTTCCAAGGTTCTTTACTATTGTAGTAAAATCCACATAAAATTTGAGGTCTTTGTGAAGGACTTAATTGATGGATCTTTGGGTTATGGGCCGATCTATTGGCCTACAAGTTGGTGTGTTTAGGATATGGCCAAGTCGTTCAAAGCCTACGGTGATTGAAGGATGACCTTGGATGAGGATAGTAAGGCTAGACTAAGTCATCTAGTTTTGCAACAGTTTGGTCACTTCTTGCTGATCTCATTATGGTCGCTAAGGACTCTTGCATTCTTCAGGAAAGTAAGTTAACTTGCCAGCTATCTCTACCTGACATGACAATCTAGATGGTTTCCTAATTTTTGAAGATGCACTTGCTAAATACTTTTAATGTATTTTCCTAAATAATTGGGATATAATTTCCTTGTTTAAGTTAACATACTTACCTAATCAATAATAAGGCTATTGCTATAAGTATACCGAGCCAACTTCAAGTAAGACATGTGGACTCTTTCATTGCTTTTCAACTAAGACTATAAGTGAGTTGGACAACTCGTGAGCTATTTGAGTACGATTCGGTAATAACTTGAATTCGACTTGGCTGCAACTGAGTCAATCTCAAGTTCGAGCTACTTAAGTAGCTATTGAATTCGAGTTTTAAAATACTTGATTTGAGTAGCTTGTGATCCTAATTGAGCTTCTTATATTTTTTATAAAAGAATTATAAACTTTGTGTTTTTCCATTTTTTTAAGCCTACTTTCATGGTTTTTTTTTTTTTCTATTCATATTCAATGATCCATACTTATTATATTTAAAACCAAGTTAATTAAAAACCATACACCATTCTTGAATTCCAATTTTTTTTCGTTTACTTGATTTTTAGAGAAATAATTGAGCCTGTTGAAAAATCTAAGTACCATTAGGCTTGTTTACACGCATGTGGAAGCTATAAGGCGGGTTTACAAACCAATTTTAATTTCACTTAACCAAATATTATCCTTTGTCCAATTTATGCCTAATTCATGCAATTTCAATAGTAATAATAAAGAGATAAGGGAATGAGAAAATCACATCCGGATTTAATATAGTGTTCAGGTCGCCTCCTTGTCTTTACGGTCCACAAAAAGGAGGACTTCACACTTCACATTCAATCAAAAAAATTGTCTTAACAAAAGGACTTCAACTAATGCCTCATCAAAAGGACTTCACCTATTGTCTAAAACAAGAGAAGACTTCACTAAAACACTCACAAACAAAAGTGTAATAGTGCCTTACAATATTAGCTAACTAATCTCACTATAGCGCTATTCACTCAACAAAACAAATACAAAATGAGAGAGTATTTTCATATAATTTCTACAAATCAAGCCATATTCTCTTACGAAAAAACACCATAAACACTTTTATTTATAAGCTTTCCAAAGAAAGTAGTCATTGCACAAAAAACATCTTCAAACGGTTAGATGAAAAAGGTTGTAATGGCTAGTCTTTGGCCTATTAGCAAGCTGGTTCAAACTTTCACTAGCTAGTCGGTGTAAATTTCACACCTATGGTCTCCCTAACGATTGAAATTGTTATTTTCTTAACTTGCACTAGCGAGCCGATCCATTTTGAACCTACATAGCTTCGATATGCTTTCATATTTCGGCCATATTTTTTTCATTTGGACTTTGATTGAGGTGATTCAAGATGTTACGGAAAGTTTAAAGAGAGAGCTCTACAACTTTCATGTTGTGCTTTAAGAGATTCCAAAGGAATCAAGGTCTAAATTTTACTTGAAACAACTTGTAGCAACAAGCACGAACAAAAACACAAACATATATATGCATAACAATGCTCAAACATATTATAAACAAGTTTTTGCTTATTAAATGTAACTTGACTAAGTTGTGGAGCATTTTGTTATACATTTTCTCATCAAAACAAGATTGTAACTGCCACATGGTTCAATAGAGCCTAATTGAGTTGAGCTTGACCTTATTGAGCACTAATTCAAGTCAAGTTCGAGCTTAAAAAATAAAGCTTGATCAAGTTCGAGCTTTGAGTTTTCGTTCAAGTTGAGTCTGAGCTTGGCACTGCATTGTTTTGACTTAACTTGTTTGCAACACTATTTTCAACCATGTTGTTGCTGTCGGTTTATCCTTAAACACTTATTGACTTAAACATCGCCTTGTGCCCACTAACTATGTTTTGTTTTCTTGGTCTAGGATTAGTGGATACAAAGCTTGCTAGACCTAATTTGTGCAGATCATTACTCTAATGGAATGATATCTTTACCGCATAATTCATTGGAACAAACATTAAAGACTTATTTTGTTTTTCTAAAGTATATACAAATGTAAAAAAAAAAAAAAATTGGCAAAAATGAATAGGTAATATTTAAAGTATTAAATGACACCTAAGAACCTTAAAATAAAAGAATTCTAATAAAATAAAATAAAAAATCAAAAAGCTAATGTGATACCTAAAATCTTAAACAAAAACTTTATTATGAAAAAGATGCATTTGTTTAGGATTTGAGATGAACTTCCTAAAATTCAAGTCCCTATCCCTTGATGCTTCATTAAGTGTGCACAAACATGCCAGGACCTTATAGTGTCATAAAATTGTATCCTAAACCTAATCGACTTAAAATATGGTTTGTATAAATTGATCCAATTTATTAAAACAATTAAATTTTATATTTCCATGATAAAATAAGAAAATACATAAAAAACCAATTTGCTTATTTATTGCTGGTTTGCTTTATTGTATTCTATGAATGGCAATTGGATGTTGCAATTGCCTTTTTTTTTTTTCCAAAATACTTTCATTTAAATAAAAAATTTAACAAATAAAAGTTCTATTATATTGCTATTCCATTATTCAATAATAGTAATTCTATTACAATCTTACAAAGTGACCACACAATCACTTTTAACAGTGAAATACAAAAGAAATAGAAAACTAATGTTTTATGAATAATTATTATTTGTGATAAGCTAGCAATTTGTATTTCATGGTTTACTTCTTTTAAAGTTTTAATACAGAAAATTCTTATTCCAATATATACTTTACCTTTTGAATCACAACATTAGATTAAGAATAGGGTTAACTTAAATAACATGACTTGTGTTTTGGTCAATTTAAATCACATAACATGTGTTAAATTTTTTTGTAAATATGTGATCCGAGATTCATATAAAAGTGTCATTATAATTAATTATTATTAGAGGGATATGTGTTATAGTCTTATTGGTCTAAAAAAATTACTTTAATAAAAAATTACTAAATAAAATTAAATAAATAAAATATTAAAAACTATTTTTTAAATGAGAAAATTGAAAAAAAAATATAAAATTAATTTTTATAACCAATAAAATATTGACATGTGTCGTTCTAAAATTATTAAGTAATATTGACACTTTTGTATGAAACTCATATCACCTATTTGTAAAAAAAAAACACAGATTATGTGTTTGCAAATTAGCCAAAACACAGATCATATTTTTGTAATTAATCCTCATGAATATAACTTAAAAGACCCATATACCTATATTTGTTATTTTGGACCAAAATAAAGATATATACATATATACATATATATATACATATAGAGAGAGAGAGAGCAAGTGCAATTCCTTAATCCTTTTCTCTCTTTTTTATTTTTACTCTCTATTTTGTTTTTATCCTTTGTTTTAATATGTATTATGTTCATGTAGACTTTTAAAGACACATTTGCATAGGTATATATATTATATATGTTGTATATAAATATATTTATAAATATAAAAATATTAGATTATATGCAATTATATATATTTTATATCAAGTTGAAATGCTATAATATAATTTTTATATCATGTGATGCATAATATGTGTTTAGGTGTCAAACCGTCGATAGAATTAAAATCGATATCTCAATGATATAATAAAAAATGAATACCATTGGACTATAAAGCCACGAGCAACGACCTCCTATATTTAGTCTTTATATACCGTGCCACTTTATTTCAAAATCATACGCTTAACCCCATAATTTTTACTGCAAATAATCTATAAGGTAAATATAATAGAGACAGTATTTTATGATTGCTCAGTGTCCACTTTTGCGTTTTACTTTTGAAAAGAACGTATACGATCCCTTGGCTTTCAGTAGGCAAGGAAACATAGGATGAATCGTTGTAGGACTAAGCAGTTGTCTCTGCTTGTACAAAGACAAGATAGTAAACTTTAAAAAAGATACCAACAGAGTAAAGCCTACTGAACTTCCTTTTCATTTCATGTCATCATATTAGTGCGTCACACACAAGCAAACATAATTAAAAGATTACTGATCTTTTGTCCTTACATGTTTTAACTTTTAATGATCAATCATGCCAATATTATAATTTCAGAATAAACTTCCGGTTTTGAAACATTAGAAAAAAATTTTTGTTTCATCTTCTGCTCCTCTTGTTCTCTCATCAGGAAACAGCTTCTGAGTCATCAGGCTGAAAATGAAGAGGTTTCTTCAATTATAACTTTTCTATGTGTTGGGCATGTCTGTTAATAACATCTTAGCATATATATGTTTCTATAGTGTGTTCTTGGTGAATTTTTCTATTGCACTTGGAAATAGTCTTGATGTCAATATGATAGAAAATGATCCTAGGAAGTAGCCTCTGTGTACTGTTTCGATATGATGTTGGTGATCTAGGATTAAGTATTCTTTTTGAAAAATGATCATACGAACGAGAAGTTTAACCTTGCTTTTCGGGATGATTGAGTGAGTTATCGGCTTCAAAATGGAGTATCGTGGCTTAGAAATTAGAATCGTCATGTTGTTAAGATTCTTGATGGCTTGAATCTGTATGTTGTCTTCTGTTCATTAATTTTTAAGGTATGTAGTCAAGTTCGGACTGGAACCAAAAAACTATAATTTTGCAGTGCGTTGCGAAGGCATGTCTGGTATGTTCAATTAGCTAAAATTGTACTAAGACTCTTATAACCGAGGAGCGTGAAAGCGAGTCTCCCAATGAGATTGACTTGGTTTGACTCCCCCTCCCTCATAAGTTGTTGGCAAAAAAAATTAAACAGATGAAAAGTTATATTAGACCCAATGATGATTGTGGTGCTAATGATTTCTGGCTGTGTAATTCCTACTTATTGACTTTTGCCTCTATGCATACCAACATTTCATGAACTGGCCATGAACTTATTGATAATCTCTGAGGATACTCTCATTTGTTTCATTCTTTGTTTCCCCTTAATGATAGGAAAATAGATGGACAGCTTGACCAAACTAGCAGTGGTGCAAATCTATCACTAAAGAAGTATAGGTTGGCGAGAATTATCGGCCATGGTTCATTTAGCAAGGTGAAACTTGCATGGCATCTGCCAACAGGTTGTAAAGTGGCCATCAAGATTCTTGATCGGCATAAAATGGTGGAACAAGGCATGGAAGAAAAAGGTATAGTATAGGTTTTACAGTATGAAGCTGGACTATCTTTATCCATATCAAAGAAATGAAATATTTAAAGATACTAAAAGGACAGATGCATTACAGTGCAACGGGAAATTAAGGTATGCAAATTGCTTATGCATCCTCACGTAGTGCGGCTCTATGAGGTGATAGAGACTACAAATCATATCTATATGGTCATGGAGTATGCGGAGCATGGTGATTTATTTGATTATGTTGTAGAGAATCAAAGGTTAGAGGAAGAGGAAGCAAGAAAGTTCTTCCAACAGGTAACATTGAATTGTTTTTTCTTAAATACTATGTCGATTTTCCTTTTGCAATCTCCTTGACAATCTTGTTCCAAGTACAGATCATTTGTGGATTGGAATACTGTCATAGATATAGAGTGGTTCATCGGGATCTCAAGCCGGAGAATATACTCCTTGATTCTAAAGGCAACTTGAAGATTGCAGATTTTGGCTTATGTAATTTCATGCGTGATGGTCATTTTCTAAAGACATGCTGTGGCAGCCCAAATTATGCAGCACCAGAGGTAAGATCTTCTGGATAAGTTATATGCTGTGAGTTACAACAGCAAATTTTCCTTTTCAGAATTAATGTTCTGGTTTTGGAGATTATAAATGGCTACCCTTTTGATTGAAGGTAATTTCTAACAGTCTCTATGCTGGTCCTGAGGTCGATGTTTGGAGCTGTGGTGTCATTTTATATGTTCTTCTTTGTGGAAAACTTCCTTTCGATGATGTTAGCCTGCCTAATCTCTATGAAAAAATAAAGGTAAAAGCAGAACAAGCTATCTCAATTCTCAACATCTCATGCACTTAAGGGTCTCTTGGACTATTATAAATTGCTTTGCTGCAAAGCACTTTTATAAATCATCCCATAGATATTCTTACAAAGAACTTGTCTGCAGTAAGATTCCTTGATTAATGTTCCTATGCTCCTTACATTATGAAATTAAAAGGGGTGTATTATTGTATTTTGTATCATTTACTGTTTTGTATAGCCTTTACATGTAAAGGCAGAATGCTCATTTCTCCTATTGGGGCTATACACTCTAATCACTTTATATTTACTCTTTGTACATTCTGCTATAATTAAGCTCACATTACTCAAACCTTAAACCTGTACATTACTCACCTTTATCCGTATTAGCAGATTCTACTTGATATCATTTGTGTTAGAAAGATTTCGTATAGCTGTATTCGCTTGCGAAGATTTTAAAGAAGCTTATATCTTGTCTATCTTTTTTTCAGAAAGGATTTTACACTCTTCCAAGTCAACTATCCCCTGGGGCAAGGGACTTGATTGCACGGATGCTCATAGTTGATCCTTTAAAGCGAAGAAGCATAACAGAAATTAAACAACATCATTGGTTCCGAGTGAATCTTCCAAACTATTTGGCAGTTCCCTTTCGCGATATCATGACTCATCTAAATATGGTATCTCTGCTAGCTAAATAAAGACGTGTTGTTATACCATTATCTGTTAATCATTAGTTCCCATATAATAAAGTTGGGACCAACAATTGAGAAGTCAATATTGTGCATGAGACAAGAAAAACATCTTGCTCTTGCTCTCATATCCAGTGTGGGACATTGGATGCAATAGGTTCTTTTTCTTGTAATGAGGGCCCATATTCTCTTAATTGTCAAAGCATTTATCTTGTGAGTTCTTTAAAACTATATCAATCCTACTAGTTTTATTGGTTCATACTTCCACATACCATTTAACACTTCACATTTAAGATTCATGAATTCAAGGTTGGTGCCCATATGTATGCTACTTACTGTAAGCATTAAAAAACTATGCAATTTGTCTTGCTTCAGTCCTATCAAGTTCAAAAAAAATTGAAATGGTCGTAGGTGTATATATTCTACACATTTCTATGTATAAATTTTAATTGAACAGTACAAATTTATCAATCCATACTGCTTGGTCACCCAACCAACACCTATAAATTTTCTTTGTCCAAGAATAATCATTTATTGGGCTCACAATGATAACTCTGCAGATTGACAGAGAAATATTGCAATTGGTGATTGCAATGGGATATGATGAGAATCACTTGATTCAATCTCTTCTGAACAAGATCGAAAATGAGGTAAAATTACACATACTTTAATTGTTGGCTTGTTGGATGCTTCATTCAGCAACTTGTGAAAACCATTTCAGGGTACAATTTCTTATTACTTGCTTTTAGACAAAAAGTCTGCTGCAACCGGCAATAATGATCCCAGTTCAAGTATATATGAGGTATGAATATATACTTATATATATATATATTTTTTTTTATCACATCATTTGCATCTGTTCAACCATTCGAAGTTCTGTGTGAACCATAAGTGAACTCATTTAAAAACTTAATTTGATAGATGCAAGTACAGGATAAGAACATATGATATTCATCCTTCAATGTTCTTTCGTGCATGATCTAACATGTTGACTAAGCCCATCAAATATAATATATGGAGTGGAAAACCACACAGCATTGCTGGGACTTGAATTCAAGACCACCTGTGATGGCATGTGAAACTTAATTACAACCATAGCACACTCATCAAGACGTTTTGATTGATACCACAATTAATAGGTGAGCTTATACAAAAGTTGATTGCGGGTCCTGACTAAATTTTCATGGACTAACTGGCTGGCCTACTTCATTTATAATTAGAAATACAATTATCATTGATGAAGTGGGAAGTTGATGTTACCTGGATTTGAGAAGAAGGTTCTTATCTTTTTTTCCTGCTTTTGGTATGTATAAACTGTTTGCTACTATTTCAGATGGTGGTGGTTAAAGATTTGAAGTAGGGACGTATCTTGAATATGTGTTAAACATACTGTAAAATTACTTTTGAGAAACAAACCGAGCTGTCTTCTCATTCTCAATAGCTCAAGCTTTTGATGTCTATAGTCAGATGGCTTAGTTGAAGATCCAATTATCATTTCTTTCATAGTTGTCCTTCTGTGTGTGCACGCGTGCGAGTGTGTCTGTGCACGCGCGCGCACGCGTGTTTGTGTTGGTGTGTTTGCCTATTCAGTAACTCTGTCACTGTTGTGAAGGGAGTCTTAAAAGGATATTCAAATGACCTGGTTCATTAACCCTTATTACACCAAGCAACAAGAAGCAAGTGCACTTGGGCTTGTTTTAGGCTAGTGTTTTCAAATTGTGTCCCTTGTATCTACCTGCATTTATTCCTTTCTTTCTTATTTGATTTTAACTTTGTAGTTACATTTTCATCTACATCACTTATCTAAGCAAGTTTGTCCAAACAAATCGGGCTCTTATCTTGCATCTCTCTGTCATTCTCCAGGAGCCTTGTTCCACCGACATGCAAATTCACAATCCTCCTAAATCATGTTCACAACACAGCTTCCTGGTTTGAACAATACCCAGGCCACTGGTTCAGGCTTCCAATTAGAGAGAAAGAGTACATGGGGTGTTGGACTTGAGGTTTGTGTTACTCCTAAAGCTTTTTAAAATGATAGAAGTCCCCCTTTGCAAGGAACTATGTACTGAGTGGAGTTAGTTTCTGATGGATTGCTTATTTTAGAGGATATACATTCATATGACTCGTTTGTCTATGGATTACTTAACGTGGAAGGATATGTGGACCACCATTTCATTGCTTTCCTGAAATATATTATGTCATTGAAAGCTTAAGCACACTTGAGGTAGGAACATTATTCAGATCCTCTGTTTACATAAGTTTGCAACCATTTAAAATCCAGAAATTATCTCAACATTGTGTCAATTGATCATTTCCATGAGCTGAGCTCTATAGTATATCAAAAGTTGTCAGCTTTTAGATATGTTGGCTTTAGCATCAAAAGGAATGCATTATCGAGTATCGACTAGAATTGGAGCTGATTTTCAGAAAGCAAGCATAAACCATATCAAATCTTCTCAACTTTGTTTTGTGAGCCTGAAATATGTACCATGCTAAAAGTAAGATGATCCTGCATATAAAGCCCATGAAATATGATGAGCAGGAAGGGGAATCATTTTTGTTAAGCAAGCTAGCATTTATACATGATCGTAATTCAAATTTTTGTGCAATGTTAAAACATGTTGCAATACATTATTACACATCACATGTTAAGTATTCACAAAATTGATCTAACATTACTTATACCTTTATCTGTTGCTTTATTAATTACAATGGTATGCCTATAAACGATGTGATAGCCAACTTTAGGGGAAAAATTATGACTTTCCTTTTTATGAACTATTATATCATGGAAACAAAGAAAAATAATGTAGAGATTTAGTACTTCAAGACTTTAAGTATATGTAGGTATATTAATGCTTGGTACAATTATCTTTGGTAACTTGCTTCAAGATCATCATAATTTATATAGTTGTTCTAATTTGTCAGTTTGCATCACATCCACATCAAATAATGGTAGAGGTCCTCTATGCTTTACAACAACTCAAAGTACGCTGGAAAAAAATTGGTCAATACAACATGAAGTGCATGTGGTCTCAGGATAATCCTCAGGGAATTGACATCAACACTAGCCATTCTGGACTCTTTCTTGGCAATGAAGCAGCTGAGTGCAGTAATTCTGCATCTGAGAAGGTTGTGAAGTTTGAAGTTCAGGTCCTTTACTTCATCCACCTTTTAATTCAGTAATTGATTTCAACATCCTACATGAGACTATCTGGAGCATTGATGCCCTTGATAATGATGAGTCAGTATTAAATATAGGGATTTATAATGCAACTGCAAAACTTGTGGTTATATGCAGATAGAACCCAGCTGTACCTTAAACTTTCCATATCCTTTGAAACTATGTACTTACCTCCCTAAGTGTCACTTAAGTTCCTAAAACATTGGTAAAATGCGCCAACATAGTGACAATTTTGGGGCTTCAGTGATGGTTTGAAGTTTTAAGAAGGTGAAGGCATGCATTGAGGATGCGGGAAATAATTTTAGGAGAGTGTGTGCAATTATTCTTTAAATATATGCATATCATCACTTTTGACTCGAAATCTTCAAATGTGATTTTACCTTTTCATATCTTTGAAAAATATGCAAATAATGTCAAACCATTTTCAGAACCCTAAATCCACTGCTATTTGTATTGTTGAATTAGCAAATTTAAGATTCAAGCAACTTTTTTAATTCCATTTACTTATTTTTAAAGATTATGAAAACATAAAAGCACAAGTTAAATATACAGGATTCTTTTGCACCCAACAGTTTAAGGGGTAAATTATAATTATTCATACATATAATGAGCACAAAATGATCCTGTATTTTTAATCTGCTCTTTTTATCTTTTCATAATTTTTAAAAAATATGTAAATGGCATCAAAACAATTGCCTAAATCTTAATTGCTAATTAAGCAACACAAATAGCAATAGAGTTAGGATACTGACAATGAATTGACATTGTTTGCATATTTTCAAAAAATATGGAAAGATGACTTCTACTGTTATCTACTAATTCTTCCACCATTAATTGGTTACTGATCGTGCACCTGGTTTATCTCATGACAGCTATACAAAAGCCGAGAAGAGAAGTACTTGCTTGATGTACAAAGAATCACAGGCCCACAAATCTTATTTCTTGATCTTTGTGCCAGTTTCATTAGTAGGCTGAAGGTCTTGTAGAGGCAGATGATAGTAATGGAACAAGGTGAATTAATGGCTCGACTTGCACGTAAGAATTCTAAATTCAAATATGTAAATATATCCTTATAGCAGGTATGGAAAGCCTATTTTTTAAGGCCTTTCTTTTGTATTCGGCCCCTTGTACCTTAACAGGTATTGGGTTTTTATAACCAAAGAATATACTAGATTGAGTTCAGTTGCTGTCTCATTACTTTATTTGGAACGTGAGCTCTCACTTTGTGTTTGCTATGGCAATAAGTTAAGTCCCAATCTGGTAGGATTAATTTGAAAGGGGCATTCTAATGCATTTTCCCACTGGTCTAACATATCGTTAGGGTCACTATCTTTACCTCATTGTGATCATCTTACTTTTATATATTGATATTAATCTATTTATATTAGCACCGGCATTTACCACCAGAGTTCTTATCCATTGGAAGCTAAGAACTCCAAGTTTTGTCTTGTTCAGTGGTTGCATTGAGGTAGTGTTCTTGGTTGTATCTCAATATATTACATCCGTCATTGATTACTTTTGGCAAAGTTCAACTTGTTTTTGTTGTTTCTTTCAGTAAGCCGCTTGATAATGCACTCAATCAATATCCCTTCCATTTGCAGATTAATCATGCACCTTAAACACTTGTATGAAAAGTAATTATCAAATATTTCACAACAAAGACAGGGACATGGGAAATGAAAACTTTCATTAGATTTGTCAACAAGTGCTAGGGGCACCAGTTGGCAATTTTCTTAATTGAAATCATACAAGTAGCTTTGACTGAAAGTACTGAACTGGTAGGCACGGAGAAACCTAATGATGGGGTGCTTCCATTTTTTGCTTTCTTATATATCTGGCTCCGTCACTTATTAACCAACTTGATGGTTTAAATTCAACTGATCCGACAGCGGTAAGTAGGAAAATCTCCTCGGCAGAAGATAAAGCATAGGCACCAATCATGGAGCAGTGTGACAATTATAATGAAAACATTCTACTTGAGTGATGATAGGATGTTTATAAGAAGAGAACTATAATTTTCAGTCACAAGTTCAAAAGTCAAGTGCAAAAATGTCGGTCAATACAATCCACAATGAATAACAAGCATGGCAGGGAAGCAAGAAGACGAATTACTAGCAAGTATTAATGTATGGTTGGACTTCTTGTTCCACCTGTAAATAGAGAAATCTCAGAGGCTTAGGGAAATTCAAATTACTAATTGGTATCTACTAAAGCAAATGTATGCGCAGTTGAACGGGGTGAAGGCAAACCGGATGGAGTGAAACTTAATGCAATTGTCAATCATAGTTGTTAAACATAAATATGGAATGAACATTCACTTGAAAAAAAAAGGCAAAAATAAAGGAAAAAGAAACTCCAAAGAGAAAAGCACTACGCATCAAACTTGAATTTCTTTCTCTGGAGAACCAGCACATGATGCCTCCTCGAGCTGCAAGGCATACTCTAGATTCCACAAAACATCACTCATTGCTGGCCTATCAACACCATATTCTGCCAAACATTTCTCGGCTGCTTCTGCAAACTTTTTTAGTGCTTCAGGACATATACTGCCTACAATATGTGGATCAATAATCTTCTGAAGCATTCCTTTCCTATGCCACTGCATTGCCCATTCGGCCAAACTAACCTGCTCCCTCGGCAATGCCGGATCAATAGCAGGCCTAGCACATATTACCTCCAAAAGGACAACCCCAAATGAGTAAACATCGGATTTGTCTGAGAGCTGCTGTCTCCTGAAGTACTCAGGATCGAGATAGCCAAAGCTGCCCTTTACAGCTGTGCTCACATGTGTATGTTCCATCTGAGGTGCAGCTTTCGATAACCCAAAATCAGAAACTTTTGCTATATAGTTCTCATCCAGGAGGATATTTGTCGTCTTAACATCTCTATGGATGATGCCTTGCCCAGCACCTGTATGGAGGTAATGCAGTCCCCGGGCTGCACCAACGCAAATCTCCAGTCTCTTTTTCCATGACAAGGAAGGAAGGTTGGAACCATAAAGGTGGTCACGGAAAGGACCATTTGCCATGTATTCATAAACAAGGATCATTTCTGACTTTTCATTACAATAGCCAATAAGTGAAACTAGATGTCGATGCCGCACTCTGGAGAGCATCTGTATCTCAGTTTGGAATTCGTTGATACCTTGCTGTGATGAGGGGTTTCCACGCTTTATTGCAACTTTGGTTCCATCTACAAGTGTCCCAACATAAACTTTTCCGAATCCGCCAACTCCAATCACAGTCTTTTCATCGAAGTTCTTAGTTGCATCTTGTATTTCTTTGAAAGTGAATACCCGACAAAAACCAGTGCTAGCAAAGAAACTAGAATGACTTGTCTTGCTCTTAAATGACCTAAAGAAGCTTGATTGAATACTATTTCTGCTGGACAAAAGGTTTACCTTGCTATTACCCGAAGGGTAGAGCCACGACGTGAAGCTTTTTCCACGGTCTTCGTTTTGGCCCTTTGTTGGTATAATATAATTTCTAGCAAGCCACAACACGGTTATTATTCCAGTTGCAAGGAAAATAATCATGAAGATCTTCATCCTGTGATATCCCAAGCTGGCCTCCTGTCGGAACCGGCACCCATGTAGGAAGCACTCAAGCTTCTGCAGAGTTACTCATCTTAAGAATTTCGAGTCCATTGAGAATTGCATTTGGCAAGCTTGAATCCATGCTTGAATCTGGACCAAGTTGAATCACTATGGAGTCATTTGTTATGGCAGAGGCACTAAGCACAAAGTCTTTATAATAAGCTGTGGCAAGTTCTCCTGTGAGTGTTGAGAGATCGAAACCCAATACGCCGACTATCCCATTTATATATATATTGAAGTACAATTCATTAAGACTTTTGCTCACTATATCACAGAAATGCATTCGAATCATGTATGAGAAACCAGGATCAATGCTCAGCTCCCAAGTGAGGTTGAAATTCTGCTGGTTTACCCCAGAATTTTTCATTTGGTCAGCAGTTGCATACACCACATTTGGAGCAATTAATGGCATGCTATCACCAATGTAGTTGATTTCTCCAAAAGGGACGGATACATTTTGAGCTCCTTCTGGGAATGCCATGTATGCCTCATCTGGTAGCCATATCCTTGACAATGGATCATTCGTAGGAGTAACAACAGGACCACCAATGTTTAGTCGGTAAGAAACTTCAAAAGCATAGGCTGATAATCCAGTGAAGTCACCACCAGGAAGAACAGCTGAGGCTGTATCAGAAATGAGAATGCCCGGTGCAGACACAACCTCAATAGCATTAATGAATGAAAAGGATTTCTTCTCCGGTATAAACTTAAGGCTCAAGGTCTTTGAAGAAGTAATGTTGACAAGGAACTCCTTTAGCACAAATTTGGAGTTATCCTTGACTGTGAAATCATGCAAGAGGACCAGCTGATTAGCAGTGACCGCAAAAACAGAGCTAGTTAGATTATAGAGAGGATGAGGAATTGGGTAAAAGTGAAGACGGATCCAATGGAAACCTAATTGGGAAATACTGAATTTGTAAACAGATACATCTTGGAATATTCGTGCGGTTTCAAGTAGTGGTGATAAAGATGAAACAGGATGGCCAGATGGGTTGCTAACAGTAACCGAATTGACTGAAGCTGTTATATCTTCCTTGGTTTCTAGGGAAGGTGATTCAATGTGATCAGCTTCAAAAATTCTGCCATCATCAAGCTGAGTTTGCTGCGATGAACCGCAGTCAATGAGATAGTTATCTGGTGGAATGTGATGTGATCTTGGAAAATCATTAGCTTCAACAGGAACAAAGTTGGTGAAGTAGAGAAGCAAGAGAAGAATGATAAACAAGTTAAAGGGAAGCTTCTTCATCATCCCCATGTGTTTTCTTTCTTCCATAATGAACCTATTGTGCCATCACATTAGAGCGAAATTTGGAAAGGAAGTATATTATTGGATATGGAACATTGAAATGCAAATGTTATTAATTTCTTTAAGTGCAAACAGAACATATGTTGTATGTCAATTCAATGATTAGTACGCGTTCAAATGATTGACTCAGTAGGGAAAGATGAAAATGGGTGGCAAGATGGTTGGATGCATGTAAGAGTTGAGAACGTGTAGAGATGTTATGTTCTTGCTGGACTTCTTCAAAGGGAAGAAAAGAACTCCAGTTACAGCCAAACAAGTATGTAATGTCCATTATCTTGTCTCATTAGATTCTAGTTTGTGTATGTTGGTCTCCCAACTACCAGAGACGGAGGAAGTAATAAATTTACTAACTAATGACTATATATATGTAGATGTACATTTACAAAGGGAGAATACTTGTATGATAGACCTGGACCTACCGAATGAGGTATTCTCCCTTCAAAACAATAACGGTTCCTACTAATTTTAGGGAAAAGGAAAAAAATATTATTAAAATTAAAAAAAAATTACGAAAATGCCACTGGGACAAAATTAATCCCAGAAATAGGCAACACGGCCTCGTCTTTTGAAGAGACGAGGTCGTAAGTGCCTGACCTCGTCTCTTCAAGAGACGAGGCCGTGTCACCTTGTTTGGCCTCGTCTCTTGAAGAGACGAGGTTGCTCCGTGTGTGACCTCGTCTCTTGAAGAGAGAGGTCTGCGCACTATTACCACCAGCCGCGCCTTCTTCCCCCATTTCTCCCCCTTTGCAATTTCGGCCGAAACCCTAATTTCATTTTTCTCCCAATCGCCCAACCCCATTTCTCCACATTTTTGATTTTTTTTGTCATTGGGCAATCTCAGAGCCCCCAAACGGTGTCTACATTGCAATTTGTGGGTAGGAGGAGCGATACGCGAGAGAATTCATTGAAATCCGTCGGCGAATTTTGAGGTAAGATTTTCGTGATTTTTGATTTTTTTTGTTAATGAATGTTGCTACATTGTTGAATGACGATGGTATGTGCTGTTAGAATCATTTTATTGTGCGATTAGGACGTGGAAGGATTTTTTGATTATTGTATGTTATATAGATAGATACATACGTATATTATATGTAATTATTGGGAAAAAAATTAATATTGTGATTAGTTGTTGGATAATTATTTTAGGAAGTGTAGGTGGGAAAATAATTAAAAATAACTTGTAATGTCGTCAACGGGTATTGTTGTGCGATTCCAATACGGGAGAAATTTTTCTAATTATATGGATACATATATATATATGTAAATTCTAGGAAAAAAATTAATATAGTTATTAGTTGTTGGATAATATTTTAGGAAATGTAGTTGGGAAAAAAATTAAAAAATAACTTGTTATGTCGTGAAGGGGGTGTATTCGGTACTGTAGTGTTGGTTTAGCATGGAAATTTGCGGTGAAAAAAGATAATGTTTGTAGGAAATCAGAGTTCCTTAGGAAAAAAAATAGAACTTTGGAAATGTAGCATTTGGAATTAGATTAAATTTTATGAGGAATGAAACTCATAAGTGTGATTTTGCGAATTTGATGCATTGAAGCTAATTTTGATGAGATGGCAGGATTGTTGAGGAAATGGATAAGGCAAAGTTCATACTGTATGCTCATGGTAATATTGTACAAGAGGATGATGGTTTTTGTTATGATAAGCGGCCGGTTGCTATGGTCAGTATCAGTAGGAATTCAACATATGAGCAGATAGTGGAGATTATTTGCAATAGACTAAAGGTAAATAGGTGTACACATCGGGTGGAGCTATATCATAGGGTAGCTATTGGAGATAGGACGCTACGTTATGATATTATTCCAGTGACCGATGATGATGCGGCGCATGAGATGTTGGTGTACACAGAGGGATCAGTGGCTGTTTATGTGCAGATATTTGAAAATGAATTGTCACAGGTACCTGCAGGGGATAGGGGCATTGATAGAAATATTGGAAGCCAGGGGCTGGTAGACTCAAACTCAACTCCAGTTCAGACAATAGGCAGTGCACAACTGGAAATAGGTAACTTTGAATTTTGTGGCGGTACATCGGTAGGTGGTGATGATATGGATGCTGTGCAAGACTCATCAGTAAGTGAATCCAGTGACGACTATGATGATGATGAAAACGATAATGTGGAAGTTTTTCCACAACAATATGCTTTGCCCGAGGTGCAAAGAAGGGGAAATAGCTGGGACCGTTTCATTGCTCCTACTGATGTTGATGCAATAGGGAGCTCAGTGCCAGTTCCGTTTTTCAATGCTGAAGTTGGTAGTACTTACGCAGCATATGATGATGAGCAGGAAATGAGTGCTGGGAATTGGAGCTTCAGTGATGAATTTAAGGTTGGGATGCGGTTTGAAACCAAAGATCATCTCATACGGGCTGTTAAAATGTGGCACGTAACGAACCACTATAACTTAAGGTGGTGGATTCGGATCCAAGGTCATGGGCAGTGAAATGTACTGATATCCACAACAGAGGTTGTAGTGGAGACTCAGAGGCAGTTATAAGAAACACGGTGGCTGGTTTCATATCACTAAATTTGATGGGCCTCATACCTGCTTGGATGAAATCACTGGACAGGATCACTCTCAGTTGGACTCCACCAGCTTGTCTAGGGCCATAATATTGGAGATCCGCAATTCTCCAGATGTGAGGGCGAAGGATCTCCAAACGAATATATTAAAGCAGTTCGGTATAATGTTCACATAAAGAGAATTCGTGAGGCAAAGAGAAAGGCAATTGAGCAGGTGTACGGTAGTTGGGAGTCGTCTTACATAGAGCTCCCGCATCTACTCAATGCAATTACTGAGGCAAATCCAGGAACAAAGGTCGAGTGGCAAACTCAAGATTCAAATACAGCCGGCCACGTGTTCTTGGATAAGCTTTTTTGGGCATTCGGTCCTTGCATCGAGGCGTTCCAGTATTGCAGGTATGTATTGTAATAGTGCTTTAGTTTTGTTATACCTGATTGATATTCACTGACTATGTTATATACGTTTAATCATTGCAGACCTGTGATCACAGTTGATGGTACCTTCCTGTATGGCAAGTACAAGCACAAATTGCTTATTGCAGTGGCAGTAGATGGGCAAATCATATAGTCCCATTGGCCTATGGTCTAGTGGATGAGGAGAAGGCGGAAACCTGGGGTTGGTTCCTTGCAAAAGTGTTGGAACACGTCATCAAAGACCGATCCAACATTTGCTTGATATCGGACCGCCATGCGGGTATCAAGAGTGCGGTGGAAGGTGACAATGCGGTGTGGCCTACAGGGTGGCCTTGGCGCTGGTGTATCCGGCATGTTGCAAGCAATTTCAATTCGAAGGCCAAAAGCAAGGAATGTAAGGAAATAATAAAAAGAGCTGCCTATCAAGCACAGAGTCGAAAATTTCATGGATACTTCAATGCAGCACTTCAAAGCAATCCTTGGACGGCACGATATTTTCGTGAGCTGCCTCCATGCATGTGGACCTTATCTTACGATGAAGGTGTCAGATTTGGCCTAGGTACAACAAACATGGCAGAGAGTTACAATTCGGTTATAAAAGATGCCAGGTGCTTACCAGTATCAGCATTGGTAAAAAAAACCTTCTACAATTGTAACTCATATTTAATAAGCAAGGCGTGAAGCCAGCGATGCCATGAGTATAGGTAAGTTGCTCACAGATTATGCTGCAAATAAGTTTGAGAGATGGAATAGCATATCCAGCTCCCATAGAGTGACATGTTTCGACTATCAAGAACGCATATATGAGGTTATTACTGCACCACGTCCTACAATGTATGGTCAGAAGGGGGATCATATTCAAAAAGTAGAGTTAAGAGCATGTAGATGTACGTGTAACAAGTGGCAGACATACAGAATTCCATGCTCACATGCAATGGCGGTAATGGGTACAATGCACATGGATTGTGTTGCCTACGTAGGACAGTGGTACAGGTGGGACCACCAGCTAAAAGTGTATGGTCGTTCCTTCATTCCTGCAGCTGATAAGGCAAATTGGATTCGTTTGGACTTACCGAAGTGGCACCCTATACCGGGACTTATTAGAAAAGGGGACGGCCTAGAGAAACGATTCCAGAATGAGATGGATATTCGAGAGGGCCCTCGAGGTTACGCATGCGATTGTTGTGGGCAGCAAGGCCACAACAGAAGGAGTTGTCCAAACGGGGGATCGACGGGTAGAGTACCTACGGGGCGGTCGAGTCGTAGTGGTAATTCTTTATTTCCATATGTTCTACACACTGTATTATTGAGTCATGACTGATTATGTTTGTTGTGCTTGTTTATAATCCATATTTTTGTCAATAACAATATCTCCTTATTGTTTCTTCGCAGATGGATCCCGGACCGATCGATAGTTCATTACTGACGCAGCAGCCTGTACATAGGTCCACTCTAGCCTGGGATGGGCAGGTCAGTTCATTTATCTATTTTAGTGATTCTAGTTTTGTTTGATGCGGTGTTTATGATTTTTAATAAATATGTTCACTTTATTGTAGGAGCATGAGGTACTACATTGTCGTCGCAGAGAGGCCAGGCTCAGGCGACCTGCTGGATACCTACAGATGTGGACGAGCGCATGGTGCCATTCCTGTCCCAGGCAGGGTTCATAGGGGCGGCTCAGATGCCTTTCATTCAGCTGGATTGGCATCGATTACAGCTTTGGTCGAGCGATGACGCCCAGAGATGCACACATTCCACATGACTACGGGCGAATGGACTGTGATGCTGCAGGACGTTGCTATCCTGATGGGCCTCCCTGTGGATGGATTGGCCGTTACTGGCACGGCTCGCATGGATTGGCCAGATTTGTGCGAGAGTTATTAGGAGTTCGGCCAGTCCCCGGCGTCGACATGGATGGAGGTCGGCTGAAGATGTCGTGGTTGGATAGCCACTTCAGCGACCTACCTCACTTGCTGATGACGCGATGATCCGACGTCATGCCAGGGCATACATTCTGCTGCTGCTTGGGGATTTATTGTCGCAGACAAATCCTCCAACTACGTCCATCTTATGTACCTCCAGCTGCTCAGAGATTTCAAGCGGGCGGGCAGGGCAGCACGCGTGGGGAGCAGCCTGTTTGGCTTGGCTATACAGGCAGCTATGCCTGGCTTCCGACGTTGACACGGGGGACATGGCAGGACCACTAGTTGTCCTGCAGATATGGGCATGGGAGCACTTCCCCCACATTGCCCCAGTACGACGACTGCTCACCTCTGTTACCGCAGGCCGCCCACTCATCAGTCATTGGGGTGCGACTTTCGACGTCACCCGTGTGTCCACCTATTGATTGAGTACCACGCCTCCTTTGATCGACAGATGGCGCATCAGGTATGCCATAGATCACTTTTGATTTCCATTGTCATCTACTCTTAAATTGCTATTGTACGACATTTTCTAATGCAGTAGATCACTTTTGCTACTTCAACAGGTGGTGTAGGACTCATACAGTTCCATCCTGCCCGCCCTGCCACCGTATTGCCTGGTAGGCAGCGATGTATGGCGTGCCCGGGTGCCATTAGTATGCTTCTACCTTGTTGAGCACTACTATCCGGATAGAGTGCTCAGATAGTTTAGTGGCTTCCAGGAGATACCAGCCTCTCCTTGCTGATATGAGACCCCTCCATGAGATTGACATGAGGAGACGTTTCGAGTGGAACTGGCAGGCCGAGCAGGCCGAGCACACCAGGTGGATCGCTGAGTGGGATGCTCGGCGTGATTGCATTGTACAGATGTCAGATTTGTCGGCTGGGACATCTGACAATTACTTCCAGTGGTATCATGCGATCACCCGACGCTGGATCGGTCGCACGGGAGCTATCATGCGATACATGGTAAGATCACTGTCTCTGTAACCTTTATATCTACTTGTACTGACTTATAAGCTATTCACTGATAAATATTTGCTATTACTCGCAGGCTGATTTCATTTCTAGCGTCCCGGACATGCCCCCAAAGCTTACTGCATCCACTGCACGAGATGTCTGTCGTGTAGTGGATGAGTTTATGAGGTTGAATTTCAATGATCCAGTACCACCAGCTCCACTAGTAGCAGCAGCATAGGGTGACCCACAGCCTCATACCGTACAGAGACGACATCCTCCTAGAGATAGGCGTGGGCGGGGATAGGGACGGGGTCGGGGGCGAGCTCGGGCTTCAGGTATACAGATCAGAGATGAGGTTGAGCCGTCCGACCTACCTTCATTCGATGAGCCTGGTCCTTCCCAGGTCATTCATGACGATGCTGACCCGTCATCCACTTCTTACGATATGGAGGACACCCCCATGCCAGACCCGTCATCCAGTGACTTCCACACTCCCCTGGCTCCACAGAAGAGGCGACCATCGCCATCTCATGATATGGGGGAGGGCCTTACACGGGTCGAGCCAGACCCTGTCCCATTCCATCAGTATAGTGCTGCTACGGGAGAGGAGCCCGCTCCAGTTACAGAGACTGGCCCATATTCACCGCATCCTCTTCATCAGCGTACCCCATTCTCGAGGATATACGAGAGGCGGGGTAGAGGCCGAGGACGAGGGAGGAGGGACACACACAGCAGTAGCAGCAGTAGTGGACGATAGATAGATTTTCTTCTTTTTATTTTTTTTTTGTATGTAGCTTATTATTTCCTTGTATTATTCTTGTATGTATAGATTGTACTCATTTTCTCCTATACTTTTTATTAGAACAATCACTCTACATTTCATTCTATTTCATTTCTTATTATGTATTATGACTCTACGAATACTCATATTTTCATTGCACTATGCATGATTGGGATTGGGAATGTGTGTTTCGATTGGGCTTGGAAACACTGCTGTTTGTTAGTTTTTTAGCCATGGTGAAGGATGGTTAATGGCTTCTATGGCTGTTTATATTTGTATTTGACAGGTTTTTGATGTAAATTTTTGCTTTTTCAAGAAATATGATAGGATTTGGCTGATTTTAGCCTGGCCTCGTCTCTTCAAGAGACGAGGCCGTGTTGCCTATTTCTGAGATTAATTTTGTTTTAGTGGCATTTTCGTAATTTTTTTTAATTTTAATAATATTTTTTTCCTTTTCCCCTAATTTTATGCCTGAAATTTTCTTTAGAAGTTCAACTATGATATTTAATTTTTGTTTCGATGTTGAAACGCAGTCTCGATATTCAAATGAACCCACCATTCAGCAACACCTATAAGAATCTCAGAGCCTACCATCTACGTAGTGCTAAAAAATACTAAATAATTATACAGATAAGTCATTTATAGATTGTTTGAGAAATATATTTTTTGTTTGTGTAATTATTATTTGAAAAAAATGAATAGTTACATAATTTCGTAAAATCATCCCAAATAACTTCTCAAATAATTCTCAGCACCCATCAATAACCTCAAGTTAACCTTTCTGAACTTGTTTGTAAATATTTTTTACCTATTTATCATATGACGATACACGCGACATCGGACTTCCTTTCATCTTTACTATAGTAGATATAGCTGCATGAGACAATTTGATCCACAGTGAAGCCCTAACCTTTGAAATGGTCAATGTCTGTGAAATTAAACTAAATTGGAATAGATGATAAACCACCATTCTAAGTCAATTTTCATGATGTTCAAACCATTTTAAGCTATTGTTCCATTTTTATCAGATGTCATCAGATACCAATTTAAGGTATGTATGTTCACATTTTTGGCATTTGTATCCAGAAGACATCAAATCAGTAGGATATAAACCCCACTATATACAAAGTGCAAGGGCTCTCAAATGTCAAATATGCTCCTCCTCAATATACTAACACAATCCATCCAAAACGCTCACGGTCATTTTTACCAATTTCTGGGAACCAAGATGCATTCATTTATGTACAGTCACCACTTTTACAGGGCTAGACCGACAAGGTCCTAGCACCAGGACCGCAAAAAAATTTAAAGCCCCACCTTTTATATTTGGTTGTTGATGTCGCAATAGCTCGTTATATTGATTTTACATACAGATATTGATCCACGGAGGTTCGGGTCAACCGAATATGGATCTTTCCAATGGGAAAAATGAATGGATTTTAACTAATCACAATTTGTGGAGCACAAACTCCATTAGTATTATCACCATCATTGCACCCGACAGCCTTGTTCTTCTGCTCTAAGATATATGAGCCCACGACTTATCCTCTGCATCATATGGAGTCTAAATTATGCTTCATTCACAAAGAACTATCAATTATTCTATTTCATGAGTTATATGCAATGAAAATGCAGTAAAAACTTGTTAAATGTTTCTAGAAAGTAATAAATTTCAAAGAACATTCAGGAAGTTGTCATGCATGGGGCAGCATTTCTTCTATAACCTAGTTATACAATATAGATGTTTTGAAGAAATTTCAAAATAAGATAACAAGTAAAATATTAACCCTTTTGGTAGTTGCTTCAAATTGAAAATGCCTTTCTAACGTTGTTCAGCAGATGATTAAATGGGACATCTTATACATTAAGCAAAACAATGCACCAAAATATTGATACTTTATTTGCCTCATTTTAAAATATTTGTGACCTGCTTTCATTATGACAGAAAAAGTTCATGACCTAATGTGTTTATCCTTTTTGAGTTCGAGCTCCTCTTTCTCGGATATGGTAATAAATAAGTTGACGAGGTGCAAATCTAATGCAGAAACAACAATGGCACTAAACCTAGGAATAATAACTGAAAAAGAATATCCTTAAGAAATGAAAATGAATGTAACCTTCCCAAGGCGCTACTTCTTATTGAGTACTTACATTTCCTAAAATCAAATGGACATACCTCTTTCGTATCTCTTATGCGTAAAAGCTCCAATTTCTCTGAAGGCCTCCGATTTGTAAGTGTAGCAAGCTGTTATTAATTCCAGATCAGCTTAAAGTTGTACTGACAAGAACTTTAGATAAACAATGCAAATGAAAGTACCCAGAAGCTGAAGCGTTCCGGATCCCTTGGGGAGGGCATCATGCGCTCCAAGATTTGAAGCCTTTCATATCGGCCACGATCTGAAAATAAAACTCATCAGCACTATACCAAATTTTCAAAAAGTACTGCATTAATGCACTGAATAACTAGTCAAGCCAGTCACAATCATCATTTGCAGTTTTGACAATTGAAATTTTCTAATAATTTGAAAGCAGATGGGAACATGAAAGGGACAATTGCTCATAAAAGTTAAGAAACAACTAATTTTGAAACGATTGCATTATGCAAGCATTGAACTCAGATTTGAATAAAGGAAGACATAAGACGGGGGCATATTGATTTGTAATGTGTGCAGCTGCATGCAAAAGTCCATAATTTTTCTGGTGACATACTAGGTAGACAGCACAATAAATCTAGGGTGCAATTCTTAGACAAGAACAATGTATTGAAGCTTCAAATTGCAAATAAATGGTCACTTACCAGTTGCGGAGATGACAAAGATATTTAAAAAGTAGAAAAGATAATTAAATATAATTATCTCTTATAAAAGCTACTCTCTCTCTCTTTTTTTTTTTTTTTTTTTTTAATTCTCCCTGGGTAAAGTCTTACAAATGTCCCTTTAGGCTAATCTCAAGAGTTTGTCTTGCTTTATTTAACAACTTTTCATTTGTAACTTGAGGAAGATAAAAGAGTTATCTTAATCATACAAGGAAGATAAAGCTTATATGAAAGTATCTCGTAGACTTCATCACCTGTTCTTGCTGCTTGCATGGCCCTTGACAACCATGAAACTGCAAGTTCTGCAACATTCCTTGTCATTTCCAGTAACTGCAAACTCATATAGTTAATATTTCAATAGCATTCAAGCAAAACATTAAGGTAAACATTGTAAAGGAATAAATTGTTCAAGGTACCCAAAAAAAAAAATTTACTGCAGTGAAAATGCCACGTATGACCTTGAGAAAATGTATACAGAAAAGACAGATGGATTAGCTACAACAGGAAACTAAAAGCACTATGAGTGTGAATTCGTCATATACAAACATTTTACAAACTTTATCAACATTATGTTACATCTCATAAGTTTGTGGCGATAAGCAACTATTAGTAAAGGATGGTTGTTTGACGAGACGATAGATACAAGTAGCTGGAGATGGTACTTCTCGATTACTGCTAATAAAAAATAACAGCCGTGAGAGCCCAATTCCCACAAGACCAGAGGAACCTCAAAAATACAGGAAAGACAACCCATCTCCACAGGCATTAAGAGAGAGGATTGTTAATGTTCTTGAAAAATTTGTCAGAGGGGGCAGGACCTATTCTCCCAGCATACGATAACATCAATTATATCAATAAAGCCTAGGCTATGACTTGAACAGAGAATCTGTAAAATCATCTTACTTCTTCCTTCTCTCTTGTTCCTTCTGGAGGATGAGAATCTTCTACCCATTCAACTTCTGCAACTCGGTACCTACAGTCATTATAATTCAGAACTATATAGTGTGATGAATAGGTCAAAAACATGACAAATCTAACAAGAGGAAACAAAATTGTGAAAGGACTCACCCATCTTGATCCCACGATCGTATTATACGAAATCTTCTGCGGCCTTCAACCTACAAAATGAGATTTTAATTATTATTATTTTTATTTTTTATATTAAGATGGGACATGTCCTGATGCAATGGGCTAACATCTCAAAAGAAAAGAAGCCTCCTCAAACTTCCCAGCACTCACTTGCTCTTTCCATATATCAAATATGAGCATGTCATCACCATACCCCCATTCATTGCAAATTTCTTTCCCATACTTTTAAATATGAGCAAAACCAGAACCTCGCTAGCTGAAGGACAAATGGAAGGAAATCTCCAGCATGGATATTCAAGAGTGATGACACCACCCACAACAGACAAAATATATTAACCACATTCATTTACAGGAAATGGATAACATGCCCCAGCAATACAGGTGCATTAATGTCTAACAAAACAAGCTGATTTGACAAATTCCCAATATATCTAATGAGTTCCCTTTTTTGTCTCCATAGCATAAATGCATTCAACAAGATAGACAATATTTAGCAGCATCTAAGATTTATCTTAATAGCACATTTTTTATAGAAGTCATTCAACAGACAATCCTACTTATACCCTTGAGTAAACCTTACTCAGATCTTTTCTTAAATTACACAACTACTTGAACGAAATAAGGTCAGTGTCCATCTCAAATAAAAGTCTAAAGCAAGTTCGATTCAAGACAAATCACTTAAGTTGACATTAATACATGTTTGAAGGAAAGATAATTACCTCTATAAAGAAGCGTCCATCTGGAAGTGGCTCACACCTGTTTAAGCAAACTTTATCATTCACTTCTTTATATAGGAACTTTTTCTCACGAACCGAAGGTGATGTTCAAGTTGAAAAGCATGTAAAGCTTGTAACATATGAATTGAGTTGGCTACTACAATCATTCTGTCCTTTTGATGATTGTAACACGACAATAAAAATCAGACAAGAAACTCACTCAGTGATTTCCACTTCACAAGCAAACTCAGCGATGTTGCCTGCGGTGTCTGTTATAACCTAAAAAAGAAGATAACAATAGTAGGAAACCATTGATGAGAAAAAACAAAAAGTGAAAAAGACAAGCGTCAATAAGCTACCATTCCCATTCTGTGGTTTCCTTCCATTATCCTCCTCACCTGTAATATTCAATAAAAAATAAAATTAAGCTGACGATCCCATCACAGAAATGTTATGCAAAGAAAAGCGCTCAACCTGGACAACTTGTGGTCAAGCCAAAAAAAAAAAAGGTGAGAGCTTTAAGTCCCTTAAAGCATGTTGCCTCTTCATGTTTCAATGCAACAGAAATTCAGAAACTATCACTGTTGATTTTTTCATCACAATCAGAAGAGTGTCTCTATCCAGGATCTAGAGATATAAACTATGAACCTCGCAACAATATTGAAATCGGCATTGGATTAAAATATTTTACAAGATGTAGCATTCTTGCCTTACTCATCATTTACACTGTTATCTTAGCAGTTGGAATCCTGAGCGCACAATCTTCTCACATTTTATAATTTGCAATCAAGATGGAATTAATTAATGCAGGGACACAAAACACTAAAGGGACTCAAACAATAAGCCAATACGCAACATTAAAAGCTAGAGCCACACAATTAATGGCCTAGCTGACAACTCACAGTAAGTATATATCATACTAAAGAAAAGCCTGATCACACAAACATCTCTTTTGGTCTGCCATGTATACCAACAATATGTAGAAAAGCCACAGCTCCACCCAGTCATAGTAATAAAAAGCACTAATCAGCTCATCACAGCCCAGACCAACTCACCATCAGCCTATATCTGGGCTCAAAAATGTGAAGGTGCATCTTTTGACAAGGGATGATGACATCCATGACAAAAAGAGGCATCAAATCAACTCCAAAATTTGTCAAACTATCATGCTCTGCCTTTCTTTCGGCATACTCCTCTGGAAAATTTTTCTGTATAATGTTGTTAAGCGTTACACTGCCAAGCAAACACAGAAATAACATATTAAGAGATATGGAATACATATACCACATATGTACAAACCATAAAATCTATTTATTTTTTACTTGACATGACCTTGGTAGGACTGGCTATCTCTAATCACATAAACATCACAAAAGATGTAGGCAACTTTCAACGGGCTCGTTTGGATTGTTGGATTTTTATCTGTATTGGGTCAGTATCGGTAACTTATCAATATCGAGTTAGTATCGGTTCGGTTTGGTCAGTTTATGAGTAAAAACTGTCAGTTTTCCATTGGTATTATATCAGTATTGGTTGGTTTGAAAATGAAATCAAAATGATACCAATCCTGGTATCCCGTGGCGTTCAAGGGAGGTTCCTTACACCATTATCTTGTTAGCGCTAGATGGTTGGACCTTAGCCATCAGGTTATCCTTTTGTTTATGTAAGAAGGAATTACATCAAATAGAAAAGCAAACATGAAGCCAAAAAGTGCACGTAATTTTCATGTAACAAAACTAACTGAATCTAGTCCAACCATGATTTATAACACTGTAACATAGGTCCCAAGAGAAGTCTCGCAAAAGATAAGCAGACATCACTTCTAGTGCTTTCATCTTTTTTTTTTTTTCATTTCTTATTTATTAATAGGCCTTTCTTCCAAAATAATCATACCAATGTAACTTCACAAACCTACAACATCTAGGGTCTATTTGGAATGTTTGATTTTTATTTATAACTAATTTGTAACTGATCCGCATTGGTATCTTATTAGTAACTGATCTGAATCTAGTTTATTTGGTATATTTATGAGTAAAAATATTTATTTTTCATCAGTGCCTTTTTTTTTTTTTTTTGATAAATAATCTACTTAAAAATAATAAAAATAAGATACCAAAACAACCAACATAAGATGAGCCAAATAGACCCTTTATATGTGTATATATATCAGTAATTGTAGCTGTGTATGTAAAATATAGTTTATTACCATCTGTATCCGGCGACTGATAAGCAATAAATTTGCAATATATTACCTTGCAGATGTCCTTGGATTGATAAATATAACTGTGCGGCACATTGGACACTTGTTACCTAGCGTTATCCATGAGCAAATTAGTACGTAAAAAATGGCCGACGCAAAATCCCTACAAATTGGGTTTAGCTATGTCATCAATAAGTGCAAATGGCTTACTCCTATCCATTGACTGATATAAACAAGCTCGGCAAAACGAATGGCCACATGGAGTTGTAATAGGTTGGTATAATAGCTTCAAGCATAGGGTGCAATCAAAGTCATCAGTGCGCTCAGGTTTGTCATGGCCTCTCTCCCCATCAAGGTGACGACATTCGCATCTAAAATTTGAAGAGTAGCCTGAAGAGGATTGCTGCACATTACCAGAGAGGATTGCAAAGGATTCTCATACCAAAAAACCTATGTCAACTACATCAACAAAATCTGCAATTTTGTGGAAATTGCTTTATTAAAAAAGTAAATATTGAAAGGAGCAACTGGATACAGTCAATACCTAAAAGGGTCAACCTGAAGACCAGAAAGAATTGTGTCTCGAGCCATTTGATACTTCTCCAACTTGCATTGATAATTTAAGAGGGTCAGCAATGTGAAGATTATTTTACTAGCAAAAAAACAATCATGAATCCAATAGAATGCTAAATTTTTCAGAAATCCATTGGATATCAAGCATATTTACATGATAAACTGCCTTACCAACATAAGTGTGCAGGCCTTTAAGATATATGCTCTAACAGAAGCACTTTGGAGGCCTAATAGCTTTTCGGCATCCTTTAAAGCAAGCTGAAATAGGCAAGAATTGTTTACAACAAGCCCAAGGATAACCATTCAAGCATACCACAAGGCAACAGAATGTACTTCTGCATGTATTGTAGGATCGAGCCCGTTTAGTGGCTCATATTCTGAAGCTGCTGCTGCTCTCTGCCTTATATATCGGCTAATCCTGATGAGAAAAAGTTGATACAACTAGTCAACCTCAAGATAATCAAGCAACAAAATCATCAAGCATAAAATATATGCAGTATAAAGGAAATTTCTTCATAAAGCAGTAAAACAAAGGAAAGAAGAAAGAAAAAAGATTAAGGCAAAATAAACAGGAATTATCTGTAACCTGATATATGTAGCAGCACGGTTGCCAAGAATAACTGCATCACTGGGCTTGATATTATTTGCTCTAGTGTAGCAATTGATTGCCTAAAAGAACAAGGCATCAAAATTATTAGATCCAGAAGAAAAATGAAGCATAAACTCCAAAAAACATAAGGTGATATAGCCATTGCAATAGTTAGCCCAGAATCCTGTTGCCAACAATACCAGTTCTATCAACCAAAGATAGGGAAAAAGAAAAGAAGCTCTTGTTCCAGCATCCTACCTATGAAAATATATAAGATGTGAATTCTTCACATTACTGTCCATTACAGTGGGATCCCTTGCCAATTTAAGATACAGCATCAATAGCAGGTGCTCACAACCTTAATCCCAGTAAATGGAGTTGACTATATACTCCTATTTCACCATTTTACTGCATCATAAACCATATCCTCATATCTAAGTAACACCATGCCATGATTTTTTGGTAAATCAAAAATTCATTAATGTCAAAGAGGAAAATTCAACCTTAAAGCAGGAAAAAGGCTGAGTCACTAATACAAACAAAACTAGAGATAACCACTCAATAGATGATCATACTATAACCACCCGATTACAAAGAAACAAGATCCATAAAAAAAGCTCTGGACTAAGCCTTGAATAGAAGAAAACTTGGCAAGCTAGAGAAGAAGGATCCATGAGATGCTTGCCCAGACATACAGAATTCCTCAAACGCCAAATATAATAGACCGAAGTTGAAAGAGCACCAAGAGTTCAATTTGTGCTGCCGTTGTTATGATAGCCCATCTAGGGTACCTTGCCAAGATAAGATGTAGGAAGATAAAGCTTAGAAATAACCGCATTCCACATTTGAAGAGAGAAAAGGCATTGGAAAAACAAGTGACCATGATCCTTAGAGGCTGAGTTGCAAAGATAACAACTAGAACGGGTAGTAATACCCCATAAAGATAACCTATCCAAGGTGTACAACTTGCAATTAATTGCAAGCCAGAGAATGAAGCTATGCCTAGGGATGGATCTCTTATTCCAAACAGCTTGGACCACCTAACTTGAGGGCGTAGGATACCAAGAGCTTGTATGGTACTTTTTAAGAAGAACTCGCTGAAGTTGATGCAATCCACAGCAACTTATCTTGCTTAGAAGAGTTAAGCTGTAGCATAGCTGAAATATGAAAAGAAGCCCAAAAAGGAGAATTTGGCAAACTCCAACTACCATCTTCAATCAAGCAACAAAGTAGCATTTAGGGGCAACCTCGAGGATACAATTTCCCTTGAACTATACTTCTCTGTCACAGATCCTCAAGAGAGCTAGACATCCGCCCAAAGTGACATAGAAACCCCATCACCAACAGACCACTCATGAATTGAATCAACCCTCCACATCTATTGGTCTTTCCAAGTCCTACTCAATGCAAGCACTCTCTAAAATGCTCAACGCTTAACAAGTATTCCTGGAAAATCAATCTTGCAGAAAACTTAGCCATCTTAGTCTATCTTCCTTCGTTTGCTAATTGATGGTTGTAATTCCAGCTTCCTCTTATGTATTCATGTCTTATCGTATCCATCACCATATGACAGCATACCCATCTTAAATTCACATTTCCGCTGGATTGTCTACTATTCATGAATATAGTTTGCCACCCAACATCCAAACCAACAGGACTTTTTGGTCCACCAGCATTTACCTTTAAGTTTCGTTAAACTTTACTCATCTATTCTTGTGCCTCTTCCACCAGAATGATGTCATCTAAAAAACAATATCATTGTGGTGTTGCCTCTTAGATATCTCTAGTAAGTTCATCCATGGCCTATATATATAGATATATAAGGCTAAAGGTGGTTTTTAGAGCATCCCTATTTGTATAGGAAGCTCTTTGGCCAAATCTCTGGGTGCCATCATTAGTGTGGCCTTTCTTGTATTTTTCAAGTAGGGATAATATCATGAATGATACCTGGACTTTGACAAAATGCATAATTAAGTACTTAAACTTTGAAATTGATCAATATAATACCTAAAAATACTTGATAGAGGTACTGTTAGTGTGCATGAAAAGTTTTTTCAAGTACTAAATTAATCAATTTCAAAATTTAAGTATCTAATTATAAATTTTATCAAATTTCATATACCATTTGACATTAACCCTTTTCGAGCATTTCTTAGAGTACCTAAATTATAAGTGGCACTACTTTTGGCAAAAAACATAATTAGGTACCTAAACTTTGAAATTGATCAATATAATACTAAAAATACTTGATAGAGGTATTGTGCATATATGAAAGTTTTTCAACAAGTACTAAATTGATCAATTCAAAATTCAAGTTCTAATTATAAATTTTATCAATTTCATATACCATTTGACATTAACCCTTTTCGAGTATTTCTTAGAGCAGCTAAATTATAAGAAGATAACAGCAGATGATTGAGCACAAGCATTTAAAAGGTAACTAAGCCAATTGCACTGTGAGGTCAGAAAGACACTAAGGAAAAGCCAATTTTCTATGCAAGAATTCTGCTTCTACTTTGTCCTCCTTCTAATTAGCAATAAACAAAAGAACAATAATAACATTCTAGTCAACTGCCACAAAAGGCAACTAATGTAAATCCAAAAATAAAAGCATCAACAAAGCTTCTTACCTCTTCAAATGATTTAAGGCAGTTACGATGAAATGCTCGATTCCCATTCTGCACGAGATCGAAAACGTGTCTAAACCTCTCTGATGGCAATGCCCCTTCCCCTTCATTTGCCTGCATTCAAATATCCCCCTTTAAATACAAATCGAATCTCATTTCAAGTGCTCAAAATTAATCATCCACATGAAATAAGCAAGCCTTCCATTTGGCTATTTGAAAAGAGTAAAAAAAAAATCCGAAAGTGAAAGAGGCCAAGACATTTTATGTCCACTTGCAAGTGGCTTGCCATAAATGATCCATTCAGAGAGCAAGCATCTTTTGCACCAAAATAAAATCATTATATTACATCGACAACTTATCTAACTGGTTGTTTCTTTAACGGCTAAAGCAATGGAATCATCTGCTATGTATAGTCTCTACATCAATAGTCATAAACTTGCATTTATCAGTCAACCATCTCCAGGTTTCCCTCTTCTTACACCTCCTTGGAATTCACAATGACCCAAAGAAGGCAAACAGATATAACAAAACTCAAAGCAAAAAAGCATAGCACTTATTCTCTTGTCTTTGGCCAGCATCTTTTCAGTGTCAAACAATTCAAGGGGATGATTACTAAGCACCAAATAAAATGCCAGAACTTACGCATGTTCATGGAACCATGCTTTCCCCTCCTTATGAATCGAAAATATAACGCCTAGAGGAAAACAATTTCCACTTCGAAGAAAATGTCCTACTATAACGCAACAAATGATTTCCTCTCCAAAAAGAAATGATATTTTCTTTTCTTTTTTTTTTTTGGCATCTTCTTGTTAAATTGTGTTTATACCGCCAACATTATCCCAGACAATGTTCGACCACAATCCGCTATTAAATAACCCTGCCTTCGTTTATCACTTTGTAAATAAAGGCACTCTCACACTCTGCCATTAATTTAACATCTGAATCCTCGATGATGAAATATTGTAAGTCGGTATAAATGCCTTTCAGTCACAACATATCCGAAGTTCAAAAATTGGTATCACTATTCACTATAGCATCAAACTCAAATCACGCACGGAGAAAAATTACAAAATACAGGGAAGAACCAATCCGAGGAATTTTGTACTCCGCATTCCCCACATAAATGAAATGCTCAAAAAGGGTCTAATGGAAAACTTTAAAAACAGAACAAGCTGCAAGCTTTAAAGTACAAACAAAATAAAAATCCGAACTTTACGACTACAAATTCAACCCAATTTCAAATTTCATTCTTCAACTTGCTACATTTCCATGAGAACAGTATTAGAAGTCCAAAAAAGGAGGAAACAAAACATACCCAGATGAAATCTTCAACATCCGGAAGAGGAAGTCCATCAAGAACCGATCCAGAAGATGATCCTGGAACTTGACCAGACATTGAGAGAGATAATACAAACTATATCACTCGCACCTCTTCTTCTTCTTCTTCTTGGACTTCTTATTATTGTTGTGTAAACCCAAGATGGGATACTATTAATTTTGCAACATAAGACCTTATCTAGATAATAAATGTAGGAAGAAGGAAAGTTAATAATAAAAGAGTGTTGGTGTGCGTATCGTGTTCCCTCTTGTATCCTTCATTGTATTAGCGGACCAGTATTCATTTACGTGGTCGCATTGACACGCGACCTCACAACACCACTTTTCAGTTCTTTAAGGGAGGGGGGGTTTATTTGTAATTTTAACATTCTCTTTGCTTGTTTGGTTGGTGGACAATGGACAAATGGATAAAATGTGGAGGGAGTGGATACCGACTGTTGGGGTTGATGTGGATTTGTATTTATATAGAGTGGAAGGTTGCTTTATCGAGAAAGTTGGGCTATCGTCTGTAATTGGGAATATTGTTGTGATGAGTTTGATCTTCGTTGGCCAATCATCTTTCCAGAGAAGAATGGCTCCAATAGAAAAGACAAAGGATTCTAATAATAGATAAAAGTAAATAAAAATTTAACACTTAATAATACATAATACATGCAATGACCGTGGTAATTCAAATAGGAAAAAGTAGAAGGTCAGTATATTATCCATTCTCGAAAATTCCGACTTATGAATAGTTTAATATTCCGTAACAGTACCGTACTACCAATAATGTTATAATTGAATTGATTATATAACAATTCACTATAAAAAAATTCAACGAATTTGATTACAGTTATAATAAGCCTTGATTGTGCAATATTAGAGAGATCAGTTCCATTCTAAATGCCACATACCTATAGAATTTTCCATAATCTATACACTACATAATTTCAAATATCAAATATCTTTTTTTTTTTTTTTTTTTTGGGCCATAAGGGCTATTACAATGTAGTTATATAGATATCCATTACAATGTGTTAATATGGTAAATTAAACTTGATACCTAAGGAATGAGAACCTGAACTGGATGCTGTTAGGTTACAAAATCATTAACAAATACAATACTTATTTGCCTAATTTCTAAAAAAATTAAACTTGATACCTAAGGAATGAGAACCTGAACTGGATGCTGTTAGGTTACAAAATCATTAACAAATACAATACTTATTTGCCTAATTTCTAAAAAAATTAATAATTTATAGGAAATTAATTTTCATTTTTTAATAGCAAAATCATATTGAGAAAATGTGATTTTCTAAAAGGACAAAACACATTCATAAGCTCCAATTTCCAACCATTATTTTTGGAGCAAAATTGTATTGGAAAGATAATGTTTTTGAAAAAGCACAATAATCGCATTTACAATCCATGAATTTCGAAAATACTACTATTATTATATTGCATATTAAAAATGTGATTTAATAGATTCACGTGTAAACAAAAATTACTCTAATTTGACAATTAATATAATATAATTCTCATTTGTGCAATTGTTTTCTCAAACTTCTGCAAATTAGATAATGAATCTTAAAAAATGTATTCTATATAACACATGTTTTAAGTTTTGGGGTATATTATATTAGTGTATGTAGGTATATTATACCGGTATTGTATCACTATAAACATAATTAAATTTAACAAATGTAATACAACAATAAATGCAACTTCTTTATTTGTGCTTTATGTGCACGTTATCTATGTCTTTAAGATAATATCTATTGCAACTTTTAAGCTATTAAATGGGACATAACTCCAATACTCCGTTGAGTTTGTAATATAAGCATCCTGCTAAACAAAACTCTTTTATGTAGTATTAGACAAATCTAAAAGATTTGTCCTTTCATTTGGTGATACAAAAATCTAGTATGATCAAAAATAAAATTATTCAACCTAAAATTTCAAACTAACACTTCTTTTTAACCGATCTCATCATTGCTATTACCACTTTTACCACCATTATACTCATACTTCAACCCTAATACCATTACTACAATCACTATCTTCGCTACCATCACTAATATCATCATTACTACCATTGTTGCTATTGCCACCCACACTACCATCAATGCAATAAAACCATGTCATCATCACCCTCACTATATTATTTCTACTTGACCACATAGTTATATCTACACCACCTGTAAACCTTTGAAATTTTTGGAACTCTTAGAAAGTAATTATAGAGCTAAAAACCAAAATCGAAATCCTAAAACCAACCAAAGTTAAAATAGAACTTTAAACAAGATCAAATATGAATTTCATAACATTAAGAAAAAGAGAACCTTAAAATACAAAATGGAAAATCAAATAATCATTCGATTCAAACTCGAACATTAAACAATTCATCTATTTGATCCTAACACGTAAATCGAGATGGTATGCTTAAATATTATTTAATGACAAAATTTGAAAACCTTAAACCCTTCGGTGAATTTTAGAATCAAAGATTTAAATTACTAATAAAAGTCAAACTGAGTCAACAAATAATTCTAGACTCGACTAATTAAATGAATTATAAAAATAAAGTAAAACTTAAAATTTTGAGCAAAAAATATAGTATAACCATAAACCCCTAGATTATATAATCTTACAAATAAATTTAAAAGCCGAAAGTCAAACTAGAATCCTAAAGTTAATCAAGAGCAATAACAAAACTTAGTGAACCTAGCTCCGATAATCATGTGTGCGAAACCTTAAAACAATAAAAATGAGATAACCTGAGATTCTAATGGGATCGTTTTTTAAAATAATGTGATACAATCTAAAAAAATCATATTTGTCAAAAATTCGCTCGTTTTAGACTCGAATGGGATCGGTTTTTGAAATCGTGGTCCTGACACGCAAAATGGTAAAAATATTCTAATAATATATTTAGACTTGTAATGAGATAAGAAATCATAAAATATCAGTTTTAAAATTTTTCGATTTCTAAAAATATCAAATATAGCCTGTTTATACGTATTTTAATTACTACCAGTATTTTATTAGTCTAGTCTACTATTCATTTACTATTCACTACTGGTCATTTATCTCTACTTTTTCTTACAACATATCTCACAACTTATAAACCTATTTCTTACATTTATATTACCAATATTACTTTTTACTTAATTTCTCTTACACTTTACTTACTTTTCTTTACTAAAATTAATTTTTAATCACTCTCTCTCTCTCTCCTTCATATGGCCAGCCACCTTTCTCTCTCTCCCTCATATTTCATTTTCTTTTTCATTTATTTTATTTCTCTAAATTCTCTTCATTTTTATCTATAAATAATCATTCTCTCCTTCACTTCTTACACACTTTCCTTCTACCATAACAAAACTCTACCAAAATCATTTCTCAACTTTTCTCTCTAAAAATTTCCCCTCAAACTTTTTTCTTTAAATTTCTCTTCCAACTTTCATTCTTTCATCCAGTCATATGCAATCTACCATCTTTAGGATAAACTACTAAACACACCTCCTAAACATGATAAAACTCTTGTAAAATCAACACAAACACTTCCTTCTCTCCTTCATTCATCACGCCATCCACACACACAAAAGCACCATCCAGATTATTCTCCCATCTTCAATCTTTCTCCGCTTTAGGTAAAACACTAAACCATCTCTTATGTTCATGTTAACATAATATGAAAAATTTGTGTGTTTGGTTTTCAAATTCCCCATGAACATATGTTAGGGAATGGAAATGTAGAAACAACATATTGTTCATGTCTTGTTTAACTCTACAATCTCATTTATGTTATGTTATGTTATTTCTAACCTTAACCTTATATATATATACTAAGTATATGTGTGTGTGTGTGTGTGTCTTAGGGCCTAATGCTCACTAATCTAACTTTTTATTTATGCTTTTACTTTCTTGCACATTTATTTATTTCATGCAAATTATTAAGATTAGTCATTCTAGTCTCAGACTTGTCATCATCAAGTCAAAACCATTTTTTATTTTTTTTATAGACTTGTCCATAATCTAAGTCTGGAGAGCCTTGATATAAATCTAAGACTCCTATGATTTTTCTTTATTATCTCTTATTTTTCTTAAGGGACTTGCCCATGTCTAAATCTGTGAAGACTTAAATAAAAATCTAAAACTTTCAAAAATTTTTTTCTTTTTCTTTCCTTAAGCTTTCTTATGCATTTTCTTTCTCTTTTTGGAACTTGTCCATTTTAAGTTTCGAGAAGCCTTGTTGTAAGCTAAGACTTCATAATACTTGATTTTATATATATGCTTATTTAATTTTCTATATATCTTTTATTCTGTATGAGTTATTTTTCTTTTATCATATAACATAGCTAAAAGTTCATATTCATACATGATTATAATGTTGTTGTCTTAATAGAATTTTTCAAAGAAATAAAAGGAGTTATTTTTTTTATAAAAATAAGACTAAACTCTCTATAAAATTAAATTTTTTGGACACTTAGGAAAAATTTCCATAAAAACTTATGATAATGATTCAACAACCTCCATTTCAAAAATTTAAATAGGTTCATCACAAATTTTTAGTGTTGTTTTTATACAAAGTTTCTTCAAGACTTGATTATGTGGTCCTATTACTCTCTTTTCAAATACTAAACTAAATTTATTATTAAATCTTGATGTTAATAATTTTTTATTATGCAAACTTTTCTTAAAAACTTATTTATAAGATTTATACCAACACTTTGATAAACAGTAAAAACCAAACAGTTTTTCTAAGTTAAGTCTAAAATCAACCCACTAGTTAAAAACTCACTTAGAAAATAAACTCAATAGACAACCCAAGGGATATAATTTTTAAGAATGTAAAAATTTATGAAGTTAATAAAATACGAAAACAATAGTTATAATAAGAAGACATTCATTTGTAACAATCCAAAATTTTAGTTTTCATCCAATAACCACCTAAATACCAAAATGTTGAAAAACTATTAATAGAGAAAGAGTTATTATGAGATTAAAAATTTAGAATAAGCCATTCAATTAATTTCCCTCATGCTAAAACTTAAAACATTTTAGAGATAATAAAACTTAGAATGATTTTTTTTCATAACTACATAAAGCTTCAGTTTTGAAAAATATTTAGTTAAAAGAAGTTTAGTATGGAAATAAAATATTCATGAACTCTAAAACAATATAAAATCATGATTTTCTTTACTTAAGTTTCATATTTACAAAATCTAAGAATTAAAACTTCGAATCAAACTTAAGAAAATTTCTATAAGAAATATACTTAAAGTTTCATGCCACTAATAAATAAAACCATGTTTTGTAAAATAAATTATTCTTTTCAAATACGAGACTTTGAGATTTCAAAATGTATATTGAACTATGATTCTTATTGTTGAGTCACATGTTTACAAAATAACAAATTTAATCACAAGTCAAAGAATAACCTTTTATAAAATTCTATCTTTCACAAAGATTGTCTATAGATTTTATTTTGAGATAATATCACTAGGATCATGTATATAATATGAGCTATTGTTAATATTAATTGATTTTCAATGGTAGGAATATCTATATGGTTGCTATGAAATATCTAAGTGAAGTAAAAATTAGGAAAATTTAAATTTGGGTGTTGGTGTCTATTCTGTAATGACCCATTTTGGAACCCAAATGCTTTAATAATAAAAAAACTTTAGAAATAGATAGATCTTTTTCGAGTATGTAGGAAACGACATTTAATATGCAAAATTCCAAGTTAAAATGATCAAGTTATGGCCGTTTTAAGTTGAAATTTTACATAATCCAAATTTTGACTAAAATAACAAGATAGAATTAGACAGTTTAAATAGAACTTCTATGTAATACTCATTCTGGGTATTTCTTTTGTCTAGGTGATGAGAAATACGAAACTCCCCTTCCAAAGGATTACTACGACTAAGCAGATTATGATATGGACGAGTAGGTTTTTCCTCATAAATTCGTTATCTTATTTGTGTGTGTGTAAAGTGGTTACACTAGCATGATAAGAAAAGATAAAAATGGATATGCATTGTGGACTATCAAGGGTTAAGCTTGCGTTTCTTTTGCTTGTGTGATTAATTGAATGCTAAGCATATCGCAATACTATAATGTTTGTTTAACTATGTTTATTCATTTGTATACTTGATTGCTAGGTGCATTTAAATTGATTGATCGCACCTAATGAATCATAATACAGATGAGCGTTAATAAGAAAATGGTCACGCATAGCATTTGTCGAGTCACATTTTTAGAAGGCTGCTACTCCTATGTGTAGAGTTGGATGGGCCGCAAGCATGCTAGGATATGAGACATGCTCCTTCCTAGGGAATCCATATCGCTCAAGGAATGTGACCCTCGGTTCGAAGCCCTGTCAATCAAACGCTTTGGCGAGTATTTGGGGACTAGCAGTAGAAGATCAAGATGACCTTCATCAATATTTCTCTAACCCTTGATATAAAGGGCATAAATCCATTTTGTGTATATGTTCCAAATAACTATACATAGATGTGTTTTTCATGTGATTATTGCATAAGTATAGCATATGCTTAGACTAATCAACTTGTTGTTTATGA
This sequence comes from Combretum micranthum, assembly GCA_024138025.1. Taxonomy (NCBI): domain Eukaryota; kingdom Viridiplantae; phylum Streptophyta; class Magnoliopsida; order Myrtales; family Combretaceae; genus Combretum; species Combretum micranthum. Next base: position 79,336 of record JAMXBD010002714.1, on the reverse strand, counting down.
TTGTTGGTGTGAATAATAGGGAAAGGTATGCTCGAGACACGATTCAATGATGGGACATTAAAGAAAACATTGGTGGATTATTGAGCTTTTGTGGAAGAAGTAGGAACATAAAAGAAATTTACTTTCCTGAAATTTCTTTATGAGTAATATATGTTATGTTAATATTTTGAAGATTTCTAGGAAATGTATTTGTATGGACTTGAAAGCATTAGTGGGGGTATGCCCCTAAGAATTGTAATTGATCCTTTTTTATGTTTCATGTTAAGTATATTTCTTGCCTTGTTACTTAATTGTTATCAAAGTAAATTGCATTACTCCAATGCATTCCCTCTAATGTGTTGTACACCTTATGCATGATATGGAAGTTTTTGCATGACTAAGAAAGTCATTGTTAGGCTTTAATATTGTGTATGACAGACTACCATGTTTAAGGTACCTATCAGGGCATGACACTACCTTTACCACTATACCATCTTTCCTATCGTTTTATCATCTCAAGAACCTCATATAGTAATATTACCAATGGTATCATTACAATATGTCACTTCCACTATTGTCACAACTTCACTGCTACTGATTCTACAACTTCACCAGCATTACCATTGTTACAGTTGCTACATTGTTTTATAACTAGTACCCCTTACATTACATCATTGTTGCCTTTATTGTCTTCACATAACTATCATTCACAATCATCATTATCATTACTATTATTACAAATAGACTAATGCATATCACTGTTAAGATAATGATGCTACGTAGGTGGCAACAAGTGAGTTATATTGGTGGTAATGTAAAGGAAGTGGTGGTGGTGGCGCGACAGCAACCATAGAAAGTAAGATGTATGGTAATAGAATGAGAAGTTATAATTAAAATAAATATATCATAACATAATAGTATAATGATTAAAATCATAATTTTAGTATCAGATTTATATATGATACAAACTATAACATAAAAAATTCTTGTGATGTACATAGTGCATCTGCTATGATGCATAAAAACTTGTGTAATGCTTTCCTTCTTCTCATATCTAACAGCCTCAATATGTTTTTGTTGTCATATTGCACTTATAAAGATCTTTTAATCTATGCTTATCAAATGTATAAGGGGAAAATGTACAAAAAATAAAAACATAGCTATACAAAATAAAAAATGATGATAAATAGCTATTCATTCCCTTTTCCTTCACCGTAAGCAAACTATTACTTTATTCAATTGAGATGAATAACAATTCACAATGAATTGCTATTACGAAAAATGATAAATAGCAATTCATGTCCTCATACTCATGAATTGTCATTCAATGATATATTTTTAAACTTTATCATAAATACTCATATCGTGAAAATATCACCTATACAGTCATAATCTCTCTCTATTATAAATACAAGAGCATTGTAGATATTTTACATTTTACTCTAATAATTACTTATTTTATTTTTTATACCAAGTGAATATTGTAATAGCCACTATACTTCTATTACATTTTTGTTGAATTGGAATTCTTTCCCCCTCTTATTCCACACGGTAAAGTGAATGACCCATTAGCTTTTTTGTAATTTCAATAATTTTTTAATTTAAAGTTTCCTAGAAATAAATTTATAAATTCGACTTTAATTACATAATAATTCTTTTATATTGCATTGTATTCTTTTCACGTCTGTAAACATTTTCTCTTGTAATACTGCAGGAAGTATAAAGACCTTACAATTTGATATTTTTGAGGTAAATAACAAGACATCACCCTGTATCCGATTCGAAGAGTTTCAGTAATATTAAGCCGAGACCTGTAGTTCGAATATAACTTTAGGAAAATGACCACACAAGCAAACATGTATATAGACATAGGCATGAGTCGGTCCGAACCGTCACTGACGGATCATGGCCCAATTGTATGGGTCATGACCAGTCAGCCAACCCGTCGGCTCGGCAGGTCAAAGCCTGTTCAAAGCTTCGACTTGTCGATCTAGCGAGTAGAGCGAGTCAAAATAAAAAAAATACAAAAAAAATACAAGAAAAAAATAGGAAATGCTTTTTTAGCCTAAGTGTGTGCTCTCTAGAATAACTTTCCTATTCAAGTGTATTTTCTTTAATAAATTTTGTTTATTTTGCACAAGTTTGTAATTTAAAATCTCTATATGTCTATTGTATGATGATCTAATTATGTATTTTTTCTTATCAATTTAATTAAAAAAATTTACGAATTCTTTTTTTTTTTTTTTAATTCATTCATGAGTCAAAGGGCCATAAAACAGTCCGGCCCGGCCCGGCCCTTCATTCCACGGGCCGGTTTCTATTCAACATCTGCTTGAACCGTGGCCCGGTGATTCCGGACCGGTTCAACCCGGGGCCTGTCTCTACATGTATATACTTTGTTAATTTTACGTGGGACATATTGTAGCGAATATAGCATGAGGCATCTTATGGTATCGATACCATATTCCAAGTTTTAGCCTATTCTATTGAATCATTTTTGAGCATGTATCCCACGTACAATAATAAAAATATAGCATACACAGTATATATCTATCTATATATAAATATACATACATATATATGAAATTGCGAGGCTGCGGAGTTCCCAAAATGCTAGTGGCAAAAAAAAATACATACATATATATTTACATCATATATGTAATGCATCCTTGTTTTGTTTATCTTTCTTCTATAAGCGAAATTGAATAGCAATTCACTAAGAGGTTCTAGCAGCTTGATTAGTCCTTTAACTACGATACGAAGAAATTTCTGATCTCATTATTTAGGTTTCATTATATTATTATCGTCCGAAAACCACTTTAACGCATCTACATAACACAAATACCTAATATCCGTGTTTCCTTGCTTGGTTATTGGTAGGGACAGGAAAAAATTCCAGAATTGCCCTGAATTGATGGACAACTATTTTGCAAGAAAAAGTTCTCTAGATCAATATTGTAGTGCTATCTCGCCGTGATGGTGCGTTTCCATATGCTCTTTTTCCTATGAAAAGGTTTTTGAGTAGGTGCTTAAATTTTGGTCGATGAATTACAACAGCAGACTCGGAAAAGAATGCTGTGGTTAGGCTCTGGAAACAAATTCGATACAGGAGATAAAGACAAGTAATTACTACAAATTTAATGTAGATAGTGGAAGTAATCAACTACAAAGAGATGGAAAACTTTAAAAGGCCTAGAAATCAACGAGAAAACTTACCCTAAACAATAATGACAGGAAATATTCTAAGAAAATCAACACGTTAAAATAAAACCTTTCCTTTTTTTTTTTTTTAACTTTCTTTGAAGAATTATAAACCTGAAAAAAAAAAAAATATGTCTATTAAGCTAACACTGTTGAACATATGGTGTTCAAAGTGTGTTTTGATAAAGAAATTAAATGCACAATTAATCACTTGATCATATTTAAGTTACACTTAATTAGTAAAACAAGTGTTCAATTTGTTTTGGATACGTTTGAACTTGTTTTGCTTTGTTTTTATTTCTGTTTGTTGTTTTATACCGTTTCAAACATTTTCTAGACCTTGTTTTGTTTAGAATTTGTTAAAGCTCAAAATATGAAATTTGTAGATCCTTCTTTAAGCTTTCTTTAGCATCTTAAATCACCTCAATCGAAGTCCAGATGAGGAAATTATGATCAAAATACAAAACGATATCGAGGCTGGAATTGGGCACAGGAACATATCGTTCCGACGGTAATATATGGTGTTCGGACGGTAGCATATGGCATCCGGATAGTATCATATGGCATCCAAATGGTAGTTTGATAAGAAAATTTTTAATTATATTCCAGTGGTATATCGTTCGGACGGCAGGGTGTGGCGTCTAGATGGTAGATGGTTTGCTGCTTTATTTGCTGGTATCATTCGAACGGTAGGCCTACAATGTCCGGAGGCTAGTTGATATAAAAATAGCCGTTGGAACCCTTTTACTTGACCATTGGAGGTGTGTTTTGTTTGCAACAGCTAGAAGTCTTCAAAATGTTATAAATACAAGTGTTTAAGGACTTGAAGAAGTAGTCTAGGACTTGAAGAAGTAGTCTAGGACTTATTTATTGTACACATCTCCTTGTAAACACTCTCTACATGAATTGATTGTAAATTGTGATACTTTGTAAGTGAGAGCCAAGTGTAGTGCTAGTTGTTTTGTAATTGCTATCCTTTGTCAAGCACTACACTAAGAGATTTGTGAGTAATTTGGTGAAATCTTGAGTTGAGTCTAGTGTGTTCAAGTTTATAAAGACTCAGCTCAAACATTTGTATTGTTGTGTATTGAAGTCCAATATTGAGGCAAATATTTGTTATGAATAAAGTGGTGAAGTCTTCCGTCAAGGAAGATAATTGTTGTAGATCGTGAAGACTAGGGGACGGACTGAACTCCATGTTAAAATCACAGTGCCAACTTTCCTTTCCCTATCTCTTTATTTAACATCATTGATTATATTTGATGTTATGTATAAATTACTCTTTGACCGTAAAAAGGAAATCATTTTTAGTGCATAATTCATATTCTTTAGGTGTTTCTTAGTTTCTACAATTGGTATTAGAGCAAAGACTCTAGGATAAGTGCTTAATCGCATCTAGAGTTTAAGATCATGGTTAATTACACCTTAAGTTCCATGGAAGGATAAGCAATAAATATACCACCCATCTTAACCAAAACAAATTATGCATATTAGAAATGTAGAATGAAGATTTTCTTAAAAGTTTAACATATTTTCTTATGGAGTGTTATAGAGAATAGCCTCACAGTTATTGAAGGCAAAAATGAATCAAATTATACTAAGGCCAAAAAAGAGAAAGTTCAATTAAATGAAGTTGTCATGAATATATTATATTATGGTTTAAATGAAAGTGATTTTAGTAGAATTTGTACTTGTAATTTGGCTAAAGAAATTTGGGATGATTTAAAAAGTACTTGTGAAGGTTTTGCTAGAATGAAAGATACAAAAATTAGCCTCTTATGTGAAGAATTTGAAAATTTTAAAATGAAGGCTAATGAATCCATTGATGAAATGTATGATAGATTCATAAACATTACGAATCAATTGTCTATTCTTAGCAAGACATATACTAACTTGGAAATTAACTCCAAACTTATTAGATCCTTACCAAGAGAATGGGAGGCAAAGAGGACCGCTATTGAAGAGGCGCATGGTTTGAGCATAATGAGCAAGGAAGAACTTCTTGGAACCCTCAAAACTCATGAGATGGTCAAAAAGCATAGAGATGAGTCAACCAAGAAGGAAGTTACACTAAAAGCCTCTTGTACAAGCTCAAGTGAAGAGGAGGAAGAGAGTGAGGAGGATGATGAGGAGTTAGACAAGCTTACAAAGAAGTTCACCATGTTCTTGAAGGTGAACAAGAAGATGAAGAAGGATGATTACGACTCCTCAAAATAAAAAAGGAAGACTATCACATGCTTCAAATGCAATCAATCGGGACATATCCAATACTATTGCCTAATTGCAAGAAAAAGGAAGCAAATGAGGGAAGAAGAGAGCATACATGGCCACTTGAAGCGATGAAGATTCATCCAAATTAGATGAAGACGTATACTTAATGGCCATTGATGATGAGGTATATCCAATTTCCTCACAAGTTCCTTATGATGAAATAGTTGATATGTATGATAAAGCATGTAATGAGCTAATGAAGATGAAAAAGAAAAATAGCATGCTTAAATCACTAATGAAGAAAGTAGGAGATGAAATTGATATCTTTAGAAATGAGTATGAGGAAATTAAAATTGATAATGAAAAGTTGCATGAAGAAATGAAACTTTTCAAATTGGATAATGCTGAGTTGAATGATAAAAATAAGAAGTTGAAAGGAAAGAATGATGAGTTGAGCAAAATCAATGAAAAATTGAAAATCGAAATGATTTACTTGATCTTGAAGTTAAAACTTTAAATGGTAGTGATAAAAGTGATGATAATGTTGCATGTGCTACTCGTAATGAAGAAATTCTAAAAGAGCTAGATGGTTTAAAAATTGAAAATGAAAGGTTGAAAGCCAACTTGAGTGATGCAAATGCTACCATAGCCAAATTCACTAAGGGAGAAAATAATTTAAGTACTCTCTTTGGAAAGCAAAAAGTTGATTTTAACAAATATGGAATTGGCTATGATAGAAATACTTGTTGCAAGAATCATAAAATTTGATTTGTAAAAGCAATTTATGGTACTTTAACTATTGTGGCAAACTTGGTCATATTTCACACAATTGTACAATAAGAAGAGCTATACATTTGGGTCACACAAGCAAGTTTGTTTGGTTGCTAAGAAGGGAAATTCTTATTTTGACTAACTAAAAAGGATTTAAGTAAAAATGGGTACCAAAGAGATAAATGTGTTTTATGTAGGTACCTAAAAGGGCTTCAAGGGTGAAGAAAAGGTATAATCTCAATTTTCTTGAGTTTAATGGTTTATGTCCTTGATGTTTATGCATATAATGTCGATGTGCTTGAACGTGTAATTTTTTGATGTTGAGAAGTTTTTATGCATACTTAGGCTAAAAATGAGCTAAAATTGACTTTAGAATGCACAAAAATGGACTTTCGTATTTTTGATGCCCAAATCATGTATTGTCATGCTTAATGAAACTAAAAGAACTTATATGTAAGTTCAAATTTGAATGAAGGTGCTTTTGGACGAATTTGTGCACACATTTAAGGAAAAATCATGCTTTTGATGATAAATGTGCACAAATTTACAATGTGTGAACTTATGTGCATTTATTTAGTTCCAACATGCTTAATATACCTTTTTAAACTTGCATGAAGTGTTGGATGTGCTTAAACATGAATCTTTGATGATATGTTGATTTTATGCATTATTTGAACTAATGCTTGTGCATCTCTCTTTGTTTGGCATGTTTTGAGTTTGCCTTTTTGATAAGTTTGTAAGGGGAGAAATATGTGTACAATTAACATGTTTAAGTATGTATATATGTGATATCTTTGGAAATTAAGTGTAACTTAGAATTCCCTTTAGTTAAGCATCAAAGTTTCTAAACTTATTGACTAAAATTCTTTTATAACATGGATGCTTAATTGATGGGGAGTATTAAATTGAGGGGGAGTTAATTGTGCATGATTGTCCTCATAAAAAAGGAGGAGATTATTGAAGATATGGTGTTCAAAGTGTGTTTTGATGAGGAAATGAAATGAACAATTAATCCTTGATCATATTTAAGTTACACTTAATTAATAAAACAAGTGTTCAATTTGTTTTGGATATGTTTGAACTTGTTTTGTTTTATTTTTGTTTTTATTTACTGTTATATCCTGATTCAAACACTTTTTAGACCTTGTTTTGTTTAGAATTTGTTCAAGCTCAAAACATGAAAGTTGTAGATCTTTCTTTAAGCTCTTTCCATAGCATCTTGAATTTCCTTAATCGAAGTTCGAATGAGAAAGTTATGATCAAAATACAAAATAGTATCGAGGCTGGAATCAGGTACTAGAACATATCGTTCCAACAGTAATATATGGTGTTCGGACGGTAGCATATGGCATCCGGATGGTATCATATGGCATCTAGATAGTAGTTTGATCAAAAACTTTTTTATTATGTTCTAGTGGCATACCGTTCGGATGGTAGGGTGTGAAATCTAGATGATAGATGGTTTGTTGCTTTGTTTTGCAGGTAACGTCCGAACAGTAGGCCTATAACGTTCAGACGCTGGTTGACAGAAAAATATCCTTTTGAACCTCTTTTACTCAACCTTTAGAAGTGTGTTTTGTTGGCAACAGTTAGGAGGCTTCAAGATGTTATAAACACAAGTGTTTAAGGACTTAAAGAAGTAGTCTAGGGCTTATTTATTGCATATATCTCCTTGTAAATACTCTCTATATGAATTAATTGTAAATTGTGATAATTTGTAAGTGAGAGCCAAGTGTAGTGCTAGTTGCTTTGTAATTGCTATCCTTTGTCAAGCACCACACTAAGAGCATTGTGAGTAATTTGGTGAAGTCTTGAGTTGAGTCTAGTGTGTTTAAGTTTATGAAAACTTAACTCAAGCATTTGTTGTGAATAAAGTTTATAAAATCTAGTATGTTGAAGTCCTCTGTTAAGGCAAATATTTGTTGTGAATAAAGTGATGAAGTCCTTCACTAAGGGAGGCAATTGTTGTAGATCGTCGAGACTAGAGGGCGGACCAAACTCCAAGTTAAAATCGTAGTGCAAACTTTTCTTTCCCTATCTCTTTATTTAACATCATTGATTATATTTGATGTTATGCATAAATTAGTCTTTGCGCTTAAAAAGGAAATTATTTTTAGTGTATAATTCATATTCTTTAGGTGTTTTTAAGTTTCTACAAACACCACCAAAGATTGTGGTTATGGCATTACACCATAATGAGTTTCTTGAATCTTGCACCAATAGGCCATTAATCAAATCACACCAACAATAACTATTTTATGGAAATCATACCATTCAAATAATTGTAAGCAAGGGTGGATACAACGCAGTTTTATTTTTTTTTTTCGAGCCAAATTAAACCATAAGAATGTAGTTTAATTTTTTATAGGTTTGAATCAAACCACTTGGTTTGATTTAGGCTTTGTCTAAATCATAAAATTTTAAGTTTGGCTTCGATTTGATGTATGGATTGAACCATATTTTATAATTTAGAAAAAGTGTGTGTGTGTGTAACACGCAATCTCAAATAAAACTATTAAACTCATTTAATAATAACAAGTATTAAATCATATAAGAGGCCAACTTATAAATTTCAACTATCCATCAACAATTAATTTTGTTCTTTGGAGCAACGGAAAAAACAACAACTAATTTTGTTCATAAAATGAGTATATAGAATATATTTTGAGTCAATTTTTATATAATTTATGAATTATGGTCATGAAAGTTAAATATTATATTAATTAATATAGACTGAAAAAAGCTCATTGAAGTATTTATAGGAAATTTTTTAGAAACAAATAAATCAATACTGTATATTTCTAAAATAGTGTTTGGTATAGTTTTATGGTTAAACTCGACCCACCGAGTTTGAGTCTAAAATTTGGTGACGCGGAATCACCCCGTGAAGGGGCTAAGTAGGTTTAACTAGTGGATCCACCGGGTCCTGGGGTAGGCTCGACCCGTTCATTTTTAATGCATATATTTATTTTTAATTTTTCACATAAGGACTCGTACAGACCCACTGGGTCCATGAGTCTAACAAGTGGACCTATTATAGACCTGTGGACTTAGCAGGTCTGCTTTGACAGGTTAGACTCACCTCATCGAGTCGGGTCCATGGTTGGACCTACCTTGACTGGGCCAAGTCAGAACCTAGTCAGACCCGACTCAGAAATATGTCTAGTTTTATTGATTGATTCGATTTTACCCTTCTAAACTAACCATAACTTTATGGTTTTGTTCAATTTGATTTGGTCATTTTTTCCCCTACTGTTGATAATAAGATAGTTTTCAATATCTCTATGTCTCATCATAGATTGATTTGCCTTATTTATAGACTAAAATAGAATCTACTATCCTTGTCTTAAAGAAACTAGAAAATAAAATGAAGTATCCCGAATTCCACTAGGTTAATTAAGAAAATGTGAATTAAATAGTATAAAAACATGGGAAAATTGGATTCAAATTAGAACAAAAACTGGAAATTTGAGCTAAATAATTTAACTAAATAGATTAAGTAACTTATATAGTCGGAGGTAAATTAGCAAATTTAGGCTAATAATTAATTTCAAATGAAAATAGGGATTGAACCACATCAAAATTTTTTTTATTTATTATACCAAATAAATTAAATCAAACCTAAATACCAATTTAGCTATCAACCTAAATTACAATTTTTCAATTTTCCTATTTTTCTCTATTTTGACAATTTCCTTTAAATTCTATACCTAAATTTCTCAACACCGTACTTATAACCATATACCTATTTCAACACTTAGTTAGCTAATTAATTTCATCAACTTCAAATTTGCTTAATTAAATTCCTAATTTAATCTAGCTACTTCCTAAAGTCATTTTAACCTCTAATTACATCCTAAGGCCCTAACCATTTGCCAAGCCAACCCACTAACCAACCTAGCCCTAAACTTAACTGAAAATCTTTTAGAACTAACACACCACAAATCTTATTCTAAATAATTTCCAATAGAATTTTTAATCAATATTTATCTATTTGCCAACTCTCTAAGCTCTAAAACCTTCCTTAAAGTACCACCTAATGTCCTTATACTTTCTCACTTGTCTTTTTGTAAATAAACCCTAAGAAAACCCTAAGTGGCACCTCCTATAGCTCAAAATCTAGTAGAAAAGCACTTCACATATCACTATTAAAATAAATTGCAAAACATTACAAGACCCATCTTTATATTAAAGACCTACTAGGTACAGTATCCTCTATGCTACCTATTCTTTTATCCACCTAAAAACATTAATGGTCTCTATTTTCTTTTTGAAATCTCGATTGTATTCAAGAGGCAATGGGATTAGAAGCGAAAAGTGTTTCATCAACTTCCTAGGAGTAAGGTAGTGAAGGGTTTGGTTTCATACTGCTACTACAAGTTAGTATTTTGATTAATTTGTGTAATAACACAATGTATTATCAAATAATAGGATATAGTAGTAAAAATACAAAGATAAAAGATATGATTTAGATAAAATATCATGCATTACTTAACTTAAGTGAAATATGTTGATTTTTGCGTTGTTTTTGCATGATTTATTAGGTTTGTGATATAAATGTGATTAATATGGAATAATGTAATATATTCTGTTTTAATATGTTTCATGTGACTTTTAAAAATTTTTTTTTATGATGAAATCAAATAAATATGCTATTATTTATTCTAGACATAAATTAATCACTTAAGAATTTAAGTTTTGTGATATTAGTTAAAGTATTAAAAGAATTTATTTGGGGGTAAAATTCATGGAAATGATAGTTTAGTATTTTATGATGTAAACTAGAAAGTTTGAAAATTTTGCAACTTGGTTTACTATTTTTAAAGACCAAATAGAAATGCTAATTTAGAAAACTAAATAAAAAATTAAATTTATTTATTTTTGTATAAAATTTTTATGGATGATAGTTTAATATGTCTAGTAGTAAACTAAAAAATGTGTAATTTCAAAAATTCATTTTATTATTTTAAAAAATTAATTTAATTTCGTATTATAATATTATAGTAATCTAAATTGTTAAATCTAAATAAAATATCAAATAAAGTTATTTTTACCAAAACTTGTAGGGATGATATTTTGATAGTATAAATTAAAATGGAAATTTAGTAAGTAATTTTTGAAAATTATTTACTATATTTAAAAATTAATTTAATTTCTTCTCACAATATATAGTAAGCTGATTTGTTAAATCTAAATAAAATATCAAATGAATTTATCTTTTACTAAAATTTTTGGAAATGATATTTCAATATGTCTACCTTCAAATATGAAGTTTTTTAATTTTTAATATTCATTTATTATTTTAAAAAAAATAACTTAAATTCGTCTGACAATTTTCTAACCTTGTTTTAAAATGAAAAATTGCATGTTTTGATTTAAATAATTAACTTAATCACTAAGCCCACTTAAATAATATAATAACTATAATTAATCAATTTAGGTGTATTCTCAATTATTAGGTCTTTTGTTAAATTAAAATTAGATAAAAATAAATTAATGAGTCAAATAGGCTAGTTTTGGCGTAATAGAGATTTTAGTTATAAAATCGAATAAATAGACATATTGTGGGCCTAAATCAAATAAAATGATATATTTGAGCCTTGCATGTTAAATGGACTTAGTTGACAATATAGGACTCGATTAAATTAAAATGAACTCAAATAGGCTAAATGTGTCAAAGTAGATTAAAATATGCATTTAGTTATATAAAGGGGCTTAAATTGGATATTTACTAAATAAATGGCTTTTTATAAATTTTGGGCTTAAAAGGACTATTAAATTAAATTAGTATTATTTTATGTTTAAATAGGCTAAAATAATTCAAATAGACCTAATTAGTAAAAATATGATTAATTTGATATAAATGACAAAAAATGAGCCAAGATAGTAATAATAGGTCCAACTTGATCTAAATAACCTAACATGAACTTAGAAATTAATTTAGGTTCGACTTGGCTAATATTAATAATTTTGGGCTTTAATAATTAGTTATAGGTTTAAATACTAACACAGGATACAATTTGACTGAACAATTACAAATGAACTTTATTATATAAAAGGGGTTTAGAAACACAACCCTAGGCCTAACAACAATAATTTCTAGCCAATTAAGTCTATTTACACAAGATAGGCCCAAAACCAAATTTCAACGAGTCTTCCTTAGCCATTTAGGGCTTAAACCTTTAAAATATAGATAATATCTAATTTTATGCTTTATGAGATTAAATTTCTTAATATGAGCCTAATACCTTTTACCTATGTCAATTGAGCTTATTTCTAAAATCTTAAAATATCTTTAGTGAGCCTAAATAGGAAATTAGAAGACATAATATCTTAATTAGGGTCTAAATTAAATTCCATTAGGCTTTTAACTCAATTCTTAGCTTAATAACTACTATTACTTTAATTGACCCTGATTTCAAAATAAAGCCTATTTCCACCTAATATAATGTCTATATTGTTTAATAGGCTCAATTTCTAAACCCTAAAGTCCATTATTCTAAAAAAATGAAATACTTAAATAATTTCTTATTACGTCTAACCTAAGATCCCTAAAGGCTTAATACATCTAAATGATAAATTCAAGTTCTAAATTTAATGGGCTTAGTCCAAATCATCTAAGCAACTACCCTCAATGGACTTGAGTCAGCTATAACATAAGGCTTTACATCATATAAGTCCCTACATTAATTGATTAATTAATATGACTTGACTGGTTTGTATACTCAGTTCTTATACAAATTAATCTTCCTTAAACAGACATCTTTTTGATTTATTGTCTTTCATGTGATCATTTATTGTCTACGGATTCATTATTAGGACTTAGTGACTGACATATTGCTTGTTAAGATAGGCATCTTAAAATGAACTAACACTTAAAGATGCCTTAATTAATTGTTTAAGTGTGCTTCCATTGTTTAATCCAGTTGGAGGAGTGATAACCTTATTAGGTGGTACTAGCGTAGTAGTTAGGCACTTAAGCCATCATTGTGGCTTGACATGCATATGATAGGACAAATAGTATTAGGATAACGTCTACTTAGACTCGGAGAGAAGTAAATGAAATTTAGTTTATGTTTATAGACCAACTATGTCGAATTATAGCGAGATTGTAGTATGAATTAAGATAAATACAGATACATAATGGTTGTGAACCCTAGACAAAGTTATTACTAGATGTTCTTATAAGAGATATAGGTATTCAAGTTATCTATATCAACTTTCTAAGCAGTTGCTGTTACTTAGGACCCTAAGATTCTCATGGCTTATGTATAGAGTGTAAGTGCTTCCATGTTGTTTAAATCATCTTAAATAATAAACTTAGACTGTTGGTTGTTGCATTGCATATAGTCTAAGTATATATGTCATATCACATGTGATTGTGTTACTGTGTATTGGACTTTAGCTCATTTTTTTCTTTTTTAAGTGTTAGTGCTTTTGGCTTTGATGCTCATACCTGTTTCGGGTATAGGACAGATTGATACAAGCTTATTAATGAGCAGAGTGGTTAGGAACTCTGGATTATGTGTTTTTCTTAAATAAAAGTTGGAGCTGTCTTTTCAAAATTGTATTTTCTTTTGAGAGTCTAGTTCGTGCCCGTGGTTGTAAAATCCTTCATTAGATAACTTGTATTGATATTTGTACACCCCTGATACTTTGTTATTTATTTTTGCTACTTAATAAAATATTTTCCAAACCTAATTATATGATTTCAAAATGTAAAATTGGTTAGCAAATAATCACGATAAATAAATAATATTTAGGGTAGCCTTAGCGTATAACGCCTAAGTGTTATATGTGGTAGAACTAAATATGCTGCCTGATATTCAGGTGTGATATAACATATCACCATTTTGAAAATAAGATACCAACCTAATTAAATCCTAAAATAAGAAACCAAACTTAATCAAATCAATAATAATAATTTATATCAACCAAATTAATGTAAATTAAAATAATTACCTAAGAAGAAATTTTCATTCCATATCTTCTCTTTCTTGATCCACATCATACCATGACCATATTATTACAATTAAGCACCATTGTTCATGCTAACATTCCTACCGTTACATTGCTTTTGCTACCATTACCATCACTACTACCATTAAATTACATCATCCCTGCTAGTTGCAACTTCATTTCTACCAACACCACTGCAAGTTTGTAATTGCTACAGTTACTATATTATTAATACCTCCACCATAGTATATCATTATTCGCACTATCACTCTCATATAGCCACCACCCTATCATCACTACTACTACTACCAATAGACAATGCATACTACTATCATTGCAATGCCACTGTAAGTAGTAAGGAGTTTATAATTTTGGCAGTATTATAGTGGCAGTGGTGATGCAATGGCAATGGTGCTCCTTTTAATAAAACTCAAGCTTAAAATTCTAAGTTTAATTGAGCTTGGACAGAACTCAATGTTATATCATTTCGACTCAATTGTTTTACAGCCCTGGTAGAAAATTGGTTGTTTTTTAAGCTAAGGTAATGGTTTTGAGTAAACGTACCAAGATTTGATTTTCCTTTAGAAGACCTTTGATTTACCAAGAGATTTTAAGGTAGTCCACTAGATTCTTCTCTTGTGGTTTCGTAAGTCCTATAATTTTTGGCATATATAGGTGAAACCTAGAATTTAGTCCATAGTTAAAAGGTAATCTATCGTTAATATGTGCCTTAATGCATGAAGGTTGGATCTCATAAAAGTATTAGTGTTTAGATTCCCTAAAACTTACATAAAATGGACATAAGATTAGACCTTATTAGGTAGAAAAACTATAAAGGCCCAATGTTGACTAACCCTTAAAGGAGAGGTTATCAAGATTTCGTGAGGTTATAATTGACTGACTCCTAATGATAGCAAATTGATTCATTCTTCTAGTTTGATTTTCAAAGCTTTGGTAGCTTAATTGATCCTTTTGAGTTGATTTTTAAATTATTTGGTAGTAATTGTTAAACTGAATAATCCTATATGTGATATTGATGAGAGCAAATATTATGTAAAGCTATGTAAATTCACCTCACTTGAATATAATAGACAAGGAAGTATACTAATATATATATAGGAATCTGTGTTATGTGTGTTTTGCTTTGTTTTGTGCTCATAGGATTTGCACTGACAAGTCGGTGAAGAAGAACAAAGCAAATCTAAGGCGCAATGAATAACAATCCAAAATGCAACAAAGGCGCAAGCCAATGGATCGACGAGTCGGTAGGAATATGGACAGGTAAGCTGGTGGGCCTTTAATTCAACTGTTGCACGCATTTAATGTCGTCATCTGTCAAACGTTATCTCCAACGGATATTTGATCCTTTGAAGGCTATAAATACATGTTCCTTTAGCGTTCAGGAAGTAATGAAAAGCTTTCATTTACAAACAAATAAATAAAAAATTCTCTCATAATTTATGCTCTCTTGTTCATTATTTTGCAAATTCTTGTAAGAAAGAGAAAATCAATTTAAGTGCTCTGTTCATAATTTTATAAATTCATAAGAGAGCATTATAAAAAGAGAAGGAAATATTTTATTTTCTGAGTGTTGTAAACTTGTGTATTACTCTGTTGAGCGTGTGTGTTTGTGTTGGTTGGAGGCAATTGATGATCGTAGAGAGTAGGAAGTGGACCGAGCTTCAAGTTAAATTTGGGCTTATTTTTTCTTTCCCTATCTCTTTAATATTCCTTTTTGTACTTTACTATTGTTATACCTGCTGCTATTTTAGTTTAATTTGATCTATTGCACAAAGTTCTATTATTTAAGCATTCTAAGTTAAATACTCAATTCACCCCCTTTTGAGTATTTTCTATTGCTTTTTCAATAATTAATGTATTTAATAGCCTTTAATCAAAACTATAAATGAGGAACTTAATTTTAAATTTAAGATTGTTAATCATTAAATGAAATTATGTTTAAAATTTTTATATTAGATTATAACTTTTAAATAATTCCAAGTTTTGTTTAGTAGCTAAGAGACAACAAGTACATAACTATAGTGAAAACTTTGACAATACTTATTGGCTTAAATAATTATTGTGTCGTAATATTGGCAAGCATGGATAAGTGTATGGTGATTTTACATTTTGGAAGTAGATGGATTTAATGCCAAGTTTGCTAGTGTGACTACATCCACTTGAGTAAGTCATATCTATTATATGGTTAGCAAGGGGGAACTATGCTATAATAAAGTGCCAATCAGTAGAATAGAACAACAATTCGATCATTGTATTGACTTGATCGCTTATGTTTGATAAATGGGTGATAAACTTAATATGGGAAATTTTAATTTGTTGAAGTAGATTAAATACCGAGTAGTCGTTTAGTTATTTTGCATATTTATTGAGTAAAGCTAACTAGCAATGATATAAAGTTGGGGGTTCAACTATTTAGATCTTTATAAAGTATATTAGAATAGAGTTAAGCGCAAATTCTAAGATGAAATTTGGTAACTTGTGGTTGTAAAGTATTGTATATTGTGAACTATGGTTGTTAGAATCAAATTAGTATATTGAGTTAAATTGTTGTCTATCTCATTAGTAATTTATAGGTCCATGTGCACGTGTGTATAGCTATTTAGTAGTTAGTTACTAGATTTCATGACTCACTCATTTAGGGTTTTAAATTTTAGGCATTATATATAACTTGAGCTATCAAAATGGGATAGGAGTAACCATAGTGACTAATGACTTATAAGTGAATTTAGGATGTGAATAATAAGTTTCTAAGGCTTTTACAATCGTACTCGGAGAATATATAATTTAAACTATAAGGCGATGTAATATAAAAATTAAAGAATTATTTATAAAATTCTAAATTCAATAGCAGATGTTGAGCTTGCATGTTCCTAGTAAGATAGATATATGCAACAGCCTTATAACGTAGGTGGATTGGTGGATGATAGTAAATGTTATATGTTATGTTTGATTTATTATAATAATATTGTTATTTTGCCTTTATTATTGTACAACTGTTATTTCTTTGTTTGGTTTGCACAAAATTATACCATAACAAATGTCAAATTATATATAAAAATATAGAACAGATAAATAAACTTATTTCTTCTCTTGACTACAAAAATTGCTTTTCCTCTTAAACCCTTTTTCTTTCAAAATAAAATAACACAATAGGTATTGTCATTCTTTTTCGGTCAATTCCACGGTAGTGAATTAAACGAGCATTAATATATATATATATATATATTCAATTATAGTATATTAAAAAACAAATGATATTAAGAAAATAGTCAAAAACTAAAAAAAATTAATTGGGTATTAATTAAATTGACCATATTGATTTCTTTTTGCACAAAATTCAGATACTGAATTTGACATTTATTTTAAAGCAAATACATTAGGATATTTTTATTCTTTCAAGATGAACACCAATAAATGCACATTTCTCTCATGAGTAAGCTATTAGATTATGGGTAGAAAATCATCTTTTCATCACAAAAGGTTGTGCAAGAAATTTCACTTCTTTATTGAATCCACTTCTACATTTGCTTTTTGTCAAACTTGATATATCCACGTTGTTGCCCATCTTCTAGTTATGTTTGGCTTAATATTGTATGGTGAGGTAACTATAGTTGACCGATCATGTACGATAGGCGTGCCGATCGACCTGAGAAGAGTTTTGAACTGATGATACCTGTAAGATGTAGCAAATGGAGGCATGGGAGGGAGAAACTAGAAAATCTGGTTTCTCGAGTGCGTGAGTGTAACAGAAGATCAATCAAATAGATTTAGTCATTCTTGACTTGTTTTTTCAGAAGTTGTTGCTTTGATATTTCTTTGGAGATATTTCAGTAGAGTTTTCGCGTTACTCTCAATCTTAGTAACACACATAATTCATCCAAAATGATGGGAGGAACCTCTTATTTATGGATGGTGGAGATTGATGTCAGTCATTTGGTAGCACTTGAATAAACGGTCGAGATCAAGTATTGTTGGTGACCATTGTATCATTTTATAATGATCTGACGGTTGATATTAAAGCCTCCTTTTCCTTTAGTAATAGGCTGGGCTGGCAATGTGCTTGATGGCTTTTATTGTACAAAAGAAGCTCAATTTCAATGTAAAAAGGATAAAAGCTTATTTTAATCCACCCAAGAAGACATTTTTGAAGTCTAATTTTCATGCACGAAAAAATCGAAAAAAGTTGAGAGTGAAATGAACAGGTCCAGCGATCCTTGTTTCAAACCTACCAAGCTGAATCTCCCTACAACATTCCTTTTTAGATTCAATCTCTTAAGCTCTATCACTAGCCTAGAAGACTAATCCGTAATATTAAATTAAGCTAAAAGCCTAATTACCAAAATTATCTTCTACAAATATATATCGAATAATTTGAACGCAGTTACGTTTTTGGTTCGTATCAACGCAATTAAGTTGACCATAGTCGAGTTAATTTATATATATTTTGACCAAGGAATACCATCCAATAAAACTGGATGCGAAACCATCAATATTAACAATGAGCTGGAACGAGGATGAGAGAATGGCGCAAAATGACCAAATATTAAAGCCGTCTTAAGTATATAGTTAAGATCGGCAAAAGTAGAAGAGATTGGCATCTGCTTGTAAAAACATTAACCAACAGACAATAAACCTCTGGCAAGTCTTAGGACTCCAACGTTCATTGAGTTAATGTATTAAATTAACTAATAAAAACAAAAAAATTTCGACTTAATATTGACTTAATACATATATAAAAGCTTTAAATAAACAAATAGAAACGTGATCAGATCCTAACTTAAGAACATACGAGTAAGGACAGGTTTTTGTCGAGGGCTTTGCCTCGTGGATATGGAACACACCATCATAATATATGAGTACGTGTTGTTTGCAATTGAGCTCAGGAACACAATTATTAAAATAGAATTTGACCTCGAAGGTTTAAATCAACCAATGCCCAGTTTGTCAAGCATTTTCGAGGTTAAACTCTTATTTTCATAATGGGAAAATATCTGACGGGAAGTAGCAGTCTATCAGTGCTAAATGATGCTTGAAGAAATTGTAAAAGAATATGATACCTTTTTCAAGTCAAAAATAGAGTATAAGATATTAATGATATAAAAAAAAATAACAGCAAAAGTTTGATTGAATAATAACTTGATAGTTTTAAAATTAATATACCAAATTGAATTTTTATGCAAAGTTTGAGTAATGAATTTGACATTTAGCTTTTCATAATTGATATTTAAACTTTAAAAATATTAATTTGGTACCTAAACTATGTATTTTTTTACAATTGATAACTTAAATTTTAATAAATTTTGCAACTAACTACCTAAATTTTATCAATTTTTGTTGTTAATTGTCTCATTTGAATAGCGAATACTAAGTAGTATAAATGATCTCAAAAAATTTATGGGTAATAAATTAATTCTTTTAAACTTTAAGTAGTTCATCATATAAGTAGGTATACTTCAAGCTCTAAACACAATATTTACCCTATTTTTTTTAGGAAAATTATATGGTTCCGCCATATTTTTTAATAGGATTGATTCGATTAATTATTTATAGGGGTGGATCCCCAAGGGGTGAGGGGCTGTGTGGGGGCCTCAACCCACAAATTTTTGAATTTTTTAATAAGAAAAAATATATGTATTATATGTAAATTATAAAAAGCAAATAATAATACAAAATTAAATATAAGAGTAGTGGTCAAGTGTTTGGTCTTACATTCCTATGGTAATGGGTTCAATTAGTATGAGTGTTTTTTTCTTATTTCGATAGTATTTATTATACTCACTTTTCCTTTTTTTAATATTCACTTATTACATTATCTTTTTCTCTCAGCCATTTTTTTTAAAACTTTTTTCTTTCACAATAACTAATAGAATTAAATTCATTTATCATAAAATTATATTTAACTAAATAAATTCTTATGAAGAATTACGTATTACACTACAACTAATAATTATATTATTCATATCCTAGATGTTACATTTTACCACGTAAAATATTTCTAAATAATACTAATTATATCATCCACTAACTCTAGTTTTGTAATTGATAATCAATTTTTAAGTAACGTATAATATGTTTCCAAATTCACTAAATACCATTAACTAATTATTTATTGAATTATTTTTTACATCCTTATGAGGTTAGAAATGTTGTAGTAAAATCATTAATAAAATTTTTATACATATATAATATGTAATATAGTTGTAATAATATGCATGTACATATAGATAATTTTAATATTAACTTAATTAAAATTCGACCTCCCATCGTATCATCATGCGTCTACCTGGGTTATTTACTAAAATACTTATTATGTTAATTATTATATTTATTTTAATAGTTTAATAATTGATTGAACGATTCCAAAACCATAGAAGTTTCGCATTTTTCATATAAATGTGACTAAGCTTTATCTAAAAGTGTTAATATTATTTAATGCTATTGGATAGATATGTGTCTGTCTAACACTTTATTGGTTTAATTAAAGAAATTAATTTAATAAAAAATATTACCAATTAAAGTTATATAAATAAATATGTATTAACAATTATTTTGGAAAATACTGGAGAATTAAAAATGTAATGGCGTTTGAAGGTTGTTTGTAGGTTTCCTTCTCTTCCTAGGTGTTGCTAACGAATGGACGCGGTGATGATATGTAGAATGGGTTGGCGAGTAGTGTCGGGTTGAGGTGTAGGTGGCGGTGGGCAAACTGGATATCAGATTAGATGATGGTCGCATTATTGGATCGTAGAGCTTTGTGGATCAAGTAGAGTAAAGAAGATGGTGAAATAGTAGTTTGTAGGGTTTTGTTTTTGTAACTAACTCATAGTTTTTTATAATTCATGTTGTAGTATTTTGGAGTGCTGAATGACAAAAAAGAAATTTAATGATTCTAATACATTATATGCTAGGATCAGTGATGAACAAGTATCAAAATTTTTTAAAAAGGTGGTTTTAATAGTACAAAACATTTATAAAATTATTCATGTGTCATGATTTATCTTTAATTATTTTCGCTAATCAATTCACATGACATTGGCGTTTTTCTTGTTTAATAGAGTAAAATTGCGGTGGAGGCTTTAATCAAGAGGGTCCTTAATGAGAACAAAAAGTTTTAGAAAATAAAAAAGGAAGAGCCCAAACTCATAATGTAAAAGCCATAAATGCCTAAATTTAAAGTTCCCTCTCATGTTATCTTTTTCTTTTCTCTTTTTCTTCCCCCAGTTTATAGGTTTCGCAATATATATATATATATAATATTTGAAATAATAAAAATATGAAATAATTATTTCTCATATATGAGAGGTTTTGCTACAATCTCTTAAGTTAGGTTCCACAAGTTTTGTATATGGTACTTGGAACAAATTATAATATTATATATGTATATAATTTTTTAATATCACATATGTATCGTCCTAAAATTTAATTTAGGTATTATCGCTACATATAATACTTTGTGTTTATACACTCAAGCTTTATTGAATGATATGTTTATTATGAACATTTGCTACCC
Source organism: Combretum micranthum (assembly GCA_024138025.1). NCBI lineage: Eukaryota > Viridiplantae > Streptophyta > Magnoliopsida > Myrtales > Combretaceae > Combretum > Combretum micranthum. Next base: position 57,684 of record JAMXBD010002714.1, on the reverse strand, counting down.
ATTTTTAAATTGTTAAATCCTATAATTATTTTCTTTTCAACTGGACTTACATTTCATAAAAATAAACTTTACAAAAACATTTTATAATCTACTCTCATGAGTAGACTAATACCTACAAAGCAACTATATCATCAGCTATCTCATATATACCTTTCAATAATGGTATATGAAACATTAAAAACTTCATTTACAAAACATGAGCTTCGATAGGCTCCATTCAAAGAATATTACAACTTAAAATATAAATCCAGTACTTAAACAAGATAGAAAACAAATACAAATAAAAATCCACGGTCCTAACCCACTTTATTCATCCAACATCACCCTAAAACTCGAGCCAAGCATCATCTTCATCAATACCAACACATCATCATCATCATCCAGTCATCAACATATCATCATCATCATCATCATCACCGTCAATCATCATCAACAATAACAATATCATCATCATCAACATGAATTTTTTAATCAACGTAACACCTGGAAAAAGAACAATAACAACAATAATGAGCCGAAACTCAGTACACAGTCACATAATCACATATGAAGTGACACACGGACTTAACTAAATGCAATGCATCATTCAATAAGTTATTATCTTTCCATTAAAATAAACAAATCAACATTGAAGCACTTACACTTTGGAACAAGCCAATGGGAATCTGGAGGTTCCCAAGTAACAGCAGTTGCTTAAAGGGTTGATATAGGAAGTTTGGATACCTATATTTTCTATATCTAACCGCGAAAGAGAAAATAGTCTCATCTAGGGTTCATAGCCTTCATATACACAAATTATCCCAGTCCATAACATCCGTTAGTTCAACCTGTCTCATAAACGTGAACTAAAACATGTTACTTCATTCCGAGCCTAAGTAACTGTTACGTTGAACTATTTTCCTCATCAGCTACCTGTCACATATAAAATCACCATTGCATCATGGTGTATCATCGCATCATGACATCTCAGTGCCTAACCACCATGCCATTGCATCATGATAAGGTCACTGCTTCTCAGACTAGATTCAACAGCACAAGCACAAGTAGCACTCAATTATAAGGTCGTCTTTAAGTTTTTAATTCATTTAGTATGCCTATCCTAACATTCAACATACAAGTTACTACGTACCTTTTATATGAAATCCAAATAAAGATTCAGAGGGTGTTTCAAAATCCATGTCAAAAGATAAATCAGGTATCTTTATCTATAGATTCAAGAATTAAACTCATATAAGAAATTATACTTATTATTCACTTATCTCAAATTTTTAAACCCTATTTGATAAGACACTAAATAGGAACCTTCCTATAGTTGTGAAGATTGCCTCGTCAAAATACAGACAGTTCTCCTTTGTTTGTCAAATTGTTTCTTTTCTCTTTATTTATGATCTTTTATTACAAAAGCATCAACAAATCATTCATATTTCAAAAACATTCATTTCCTAAGCAAACACACATTTGAAACAACATATTCACCATGTTACTCTTGGTTTATCCTAGCTCATCATTCGAAGTAAATTATTAGCTATTAAGCCTATTTGAACATAATCCTAGCCAAATTGATTATAACTAATCATTTAATTTCATTACTAAGCCAAGTTGATTAAACTTAAGCAATATAATTCATTTTAACTCATTTAAGTTCATTTAAGTCAAGTTGAACCTAAGTTAACTAACTAAGTTTATTTTATACTCAAGAACTATGTGAACTCTAATTAATTATTAATCCACAAATTATCTTAACTCATTCTTAATTATACAAATTAACTAACATAATATATAATCTATCATTATCTATTTCATTTTATTTTTATTTATTTATTTCTTTTTCTTTCTTCCTTATGAACAATACCAAACGACAAATTACGCCTGTAATGGAGGTCGTGATCATCGTCAGCATCTTCATCATACCCATTATTGAGCATATGATCTCCATCGTTTATCTCTTAATGGCCATTTTTGGGGCCCTAATGCTTGATACGGTACTTGTTACGCCCGTGATCAAGAAAAAAAATGTGATCAGAAGAGATCATGCTTCTCGTCATGGCCGTGATCAGGCTGTTTACCTTTAAAATAATTTGCTTTAAGGAGATCGAGTAGTGTTATGGCGGTGATGAACAGGGGAATCCCACTTACGTTTTCTTTCATTTGTTCTTTAAGTTTTAACCACTTTAACTCAATATACATCATCAAAAACAACATATTATCAACCTTCCTATGCATAATCTTAACTCATAAATACTTTTAATCACATCTCTATATCATATTACATCAAAGTATTTAATCAAATACTTAGTCTACTCAAATAAGCATATATATAGGTTTTGACAAATATGTTCATAGGTCTTTGATTTATCACTGTCATCACATGTTTTACATAATTCTAGTCCTAATATAACATTTATATGCATAAACAACTATTAAAGCAAAGAAAATAACAATACTTATCTTTTGAGGAAAAACCCAACATCTTGATTCTTTCTATTAACTCTTGTCCTAAGCTTTTGGAGTTATATCTAACATGATCTTCATCCTCTATCTTGTTTTCTATCTTTGATTTTCTTTATAAACTTGTTGAATTTAAGACTTGGGGCTTGGTTTTGAGAAATGGAATAAAGAGAAAGAGAGAGAAAAAGAAACGATGGAAAGGAAGGAAAGGAGAGAGAGAGAGAGGGTAGTCAAATGAAAGAAAAGGAAAAGAAGTAAGGGTTACATATATAATTAAAGAATTAAGAGATATTTTAGAATAAACGTATTAGGTTTAGAACTTTCAGATCAATATATCTAATTCTGAAAGTATTTAAGAAATAATCTAAGAATCAATAGATTAGAAATAAAGAGTTTAAGACAGAAAATTGATTTAGGAGATTGGTTTTTATCAAATTGATATTTAACTTGAGCTCAGGCTCAAATATGATATTTTTAAGAAAGCAGGTGATTCCAAAATTTACGGGATTAAGAATATGGGATGTTGGGCTAAATTTTAGGGATTTAAGAATCCACTAAACGTTTAAGCAATATGTTTGGGGTTGTAAGAATTTAAATCTCAAATTTCAACTTAAATATATTTACTAAGTTATTTTCATTGATTTATCTAATCATGATTCATTATCTATTTCCTTTACCTCATTTAATCTATGCAAATCCAATTTCTAACTTAGGTGAAGTTTTGGGATATTTCAACATATATGCTTGAAATTTATGGAATGATATGAATAATATACAAAATTCATATATAGCTGCCCTATAAGTTTTACATAGTATAAGAAGGTAGTTACAGAAGGTTACATGGTATGTTTTCTATTCAAATTTAAGAACATGTACCTTACAAGGTAGAGTATGTATATTGTAAACCCCTAAATTTTTGGAATCGGTTTAACCTAAAACCTTAAACTAAAAGTCAACCTGAACTCTTAAGGACAACAAAGACCAAGACAATCAAGCAATTTCAACTCCGGCAATCCCGCGTTCTCAAACCCTAAAAAATGAAATTAATTTAATGGCTTAAAATAGTTCGTAATAATATAAGGTAACATGAAAATATCAGATTCGCGAATTTTGAGTGTCATTCGGACTCAAATGGGATCAGTTCTCGAAAAACGTGTTCTGGAGCTCGGAATATTAAAAATATTCCGAATATACCGTTAGACTCGTAAAAATATAAGGTTTTCAAAAATATTAGTTTTATAATTTTTTGGTAAGTAAAAATAACAAATATCGCAATTATACGGGTATTTTCTTACTACCAGTACTTTATTAGTCATATCTACTTTACATTACAGTATTCATTACTATTCTACACTATTCTTTTATCTCTTTTTTTCTTACACCTACTCTTACAAACATCATAACCTATAACATTTACTTTTTACCTTTCCCATAACTTTATTTCACATCTACCTTATTTATTACTTCATTTAATCCACAAAAGACAAAGCAAAACACACTGTCTCCTCCTCTACTCACTATGGCCGGTGCCCCCTCCCCTTCATGCCTCTCAATTTGTTTTATTTTATCTTTATTTTAATCACACAAAAATCACTCCATATTTTCCTATAAATATCCCCTCCTCTTTCACTTCTTTCACACAATTACTAACAAAATTCTTACAAAAACTCTATCAAATTCTCCTCTCAAAACTCTCTCCAAATATCCTCCCAAAATTCTCTCAAAATAATTCCAAAACAACTTCTACCTACAACAAGACCAAAACCACATAACACTACCAAAGTCTTCTTTAGGTAACCATTTCCTATTGTCTTTCTTCTTCTCATGTCATGTAACTTTACATGACTATAGTGTGAGTTTTCAAAGACTATATGTTATGGAAGCTACAATATATTCATGTATTGTTCTTGTTCATGAAAATTTATTTATGTTTATGTTGATATTTTTGTTCATATTATTGTTATTATATCTAAGTATTATTATCTATATATATATATATATACATATTCTTTAGAGCATATAAGCTCACTTGCAATTTATTTATTTATTCCATTGCAATTTATTTATTCCTTGTTACTAGTCTTAGACTTGTCCTCATCAAGTCAAAACAAAATTTTCTTTCTTTAATTTTATTTTTATTTTGGGACTAGTCCACTTCTTAGTCCCGGAAGCCTTGAAGAAGCTAAGACTCCCAATACTTGACCTTATTATTTATGTTATTTTTGTTTACTATTATTTCTCATAAATCATGTTCATTTAGATTATTGTCTAAAATTTCAAGTTCTAAAAATATTTGACAAAAAGGAGATTTTATCACTTAGAAATAAGTTATGTGAAGTATAAAATCTATGGTTTAACAAAAATAAAGTCATTTCTTTTCAAGTTACAAAAAGAACCCACTACAATTTTAGAAACTACTTTTGTTATGAAACTTCTTAAAACATTTATTATTCTACTTTGTTTTCCAAAAGAAAATAACTTTTGGTACAAAAGTGATTTCTATGAAAAACATAAGAATAAGAAATTTCCAAATAAAGATCTTATAAACAAATGGACAAGGAAAGATTGTATAGAAAATAAATAGGAAGAAGTAACACCAATTTAGAGAAGTTAGGAGAAAAGAAATTACTTTTAAAAAGGATCATCTAGGAAAATAATGAGGCAAACAAGAAGTGATTCTTTGAAAAATAAAATATTCACTTAAAGGATTTACAAAAATAAATTTCTTGTAAACTATAGATTTCTAAAAATTTTCATTATTTTACTCAAAGAAACATAAATGAGCAACAAACACTTGAGCATGAATAAATATGAGCTATGTAGCTATAAAAAGAGAAAATTTCAACTATATAGATAACTAAGTATTTATCAAGCAAATTTTGAATGATTGAACCAAAGTTGTTTTTGAGTTAGAAAATTCGTGGTGAATTTCATCACCACTGTTTCGGGGCCTAAATGGTTTAGTTTGACAAAAATAGTTTTAGAAATAGATAGATCCTTTCGAGTAGGTAGAAATCGGTATATTATATACGCGATTCCGAGTTAAAATGACCAAGTTATGGCCATTTTAAAGTGGAACTCTCCTTTGTACGAACTTTAACGTTCTCATGACGTTGTTTTGTCAAAATTCAAGAAAATCATCAAGGAATACTCATTGTGGGTATTTTCTTTGGCTAGGTGACTCCGAAGAAGGATAACTATATCCTGAAGATTATTTCGATTGAGTGGAGTGTGTGAACGACTCACTCGTACAGAAGAATAGTTGACATGACATTGTGAGTTTATTTCCTTAAAATGTTATACTTGTTATGCTTATAAATTAGTTGCATTAGAATTAGGAAAAGAAAAATGGATATGTATTAAAATAATTCTTTGAAAGAATCCTAAGAATATCGAGCGGAATTGATTTAAATATTTGTTTAGGATAACACTTGATTTGTATGAGATTCTTTGATCGCTTAAATTTGATAATAATAATGTTATGATATCATAAATAAATGGATTCATGCATACTATGAAGTGAGTTACATTGCATTGGGTTATTATCCTCGGGTGAGAAGGATAGTAGTCAGGTCGAAAGCACATTTAGCGGAGTATCCGAAAGCAATTGCTTGGCAGCGTTAAGAAAATGCTTGGTGAAGATCCGAAAGCAGGTCGATTCAAGTAGACTCCACATGCTTGGTGATATTGATTGAAAGCATAAATCTTTTTAAAACTACTTGTTTTGAGGTTACGTATCACCAAACCCTGAATGAAGGGTACAAATCCATTCAACATATAGTTCCCGGAAAACTATATTTCTTGTTTGCCCACGTGTATGTTGCATCTTATTTGATTGCTTAAACAACTTGTTTGAAATCTTGTCACAAGAAGTTATTTATGGAAATAGTTCTCACTAAGCCTGTTAGGTTATACCCCTATAGATATCATTTGCAGTTTCCTTATCTGTGGTTGAGGCCACGAGGACCCTGCAGTCAGGTATTCTCTCTTTGAACAAGGAGTTTCTGGATGAAGTTTAGTGTTGGATAAGATGAACAAATATTCCTGTAATAGATTTGTGAATAAGGGAAATACCCCTAAATTTGTAAGATCATTGTTATAAGTAAATAAATATTATGAATCTTCTTTTCTTCATATGTTATATCTTCTTAAGCTTCATAATTCCAAGTATGGTCCTCTAAATTTGTGAAAGCACACCTTACACTTAATACCAAAGTTTTGGGAGTGACTAAGGTCGTCATACTTAAGCTTTAGTATTGAGTGTGGCGGACTGTTACGTTTAGGGTACCCCTTGAGGGTGACAGTTTAAGTTGGTATCAGAGCATGGTTAAGAACCTAGGAAGTCATAATTATAGAATTGGACTTAAGAAGAATTGAATTAGAATAGAAATAAGAAAGCTCTAGATGAGATAGAATGGTAGAATAAGCTTTCTGACTTCTCTCTCTTTTGCATAGATTACCATAGATGAGGCCCGTCTTCAAGCTAAGAACTTTTGAAAACCTGAAAGACTACTGATTGAGACTTAGGGTATTATGCGAAGAGTTTGCCCTAGCAGGACAACCTAAGACCGTTCGGGGGATGTTTTTAATTTGGAAAAGAGGAATGATGCAAACGGAGTGGAAACAAGTGGTACAGACTATTCGCAATTGTGATATAGGAAAGAAAATGACTAAGTTAGAAATGATATACACTGTGGAACGTATCGCCGCCATCGCTGAAGATAGACCAATGTTGAAGGAAGCAACATTCATCCTCAGAGAAGATGGAGGCCGCACTTCACCTGACTTCCAAACCTGGACAAGAATTGGACCCCTATACATTTACACACACGATAACTTGATGGACCATCTCGAATGGATGAAGGCGGACATCAACGATATCTTCCACTGGCATGGAGTATATCAAGAAGTGCTACGACCCCCAACCCAAGTATCCATTGAGCCGTCCGCCTTTACAGGAATCTAACTAAGGAGAAACGAGGCCTTACTTCTACGAGTGGATGGATTGGTGATAAGAGATGAACAGATGCAGGAAGCAAGTGATAGTTCGAAGGACGAACCTGATGAGAATCCAGAAGAGAATCAAGAAGAAAGATCGGAGCAAGAAGTAAGGGACCAGACCACTGTTGGAGTAGAGGAACCCTGGAATAGCGATGAAGCAAGGATCATCCGCTATTTAGAAGGACGACAAGCTCGAAGGGAGCAAGGAATAGACTCGACAATGGATACGAACAATGTTCCACCCAATGAGAACGACAGCATGGAGATAGAAGGAGCCGTTACTTGGAAGACCATATTGACAATGCTCTATCTTGATGAGAGTTTTCCTATCGGTTTTTGAGAGCATTCCGCATTGCGGGTTTGCCTTTGCTTATTGGTTACATGTCAATATTCTTTATCACTCTTATAACACAACTTTGGCTATGGAATATTCCTTTATTAGTTTTCATTGTTACTTATCATTCAGAATGTTTTACTCTTTTTGCACATATATCCCAAGAAAACCCATAAACACTTCACTTATGTACTACATTTTATTAACATTTTGTGCCTCTTTTCAATTTCTTAAGTATGTAAGGTTAGATCCCCTTTTTTTTTTTCTTGTCTTTCTAGTATTTTTATTTAAAAGATCTCCGTACATGGGTTTAGTTGACCTGTGTTGTTTTATTTTCATCATTAATCTTGCTTCTTCTCTTTTTACTTGTTCGTCCGAGTCATGTTGATTCAAGGTTTTTTTTATTCATTGCTTTGTTAATTAAAGTTTTTTCTATTAGTCTTCCTCTGTTTTTTATTTTTTTTATTTTTTGATGCTTGTTAATAGTTTTCAAGAGTAAATTATATTGAAAGGTATCAATTTTTGAGGGAAAGTTCATATAGGTAACATCACTGTAAGTGATTAAAAAGATGAATCAATGCATGGGGTCAATGCATTTAAGGTATCAATGTGTCAAGTAGTTAAAAGAAGAAACCTAATTTTGCAAAATGAATCAAATAAAATACCCATAAATGATCGAGGAAAATTAATTGAAAACTAATTTAAACATTCATACCTTAAATAAAATTCATAGAATGTTGACACCTCATTTAATTCACTTTGCACAATGTTGATTCCTCCTTATAACCACTTGAAATGTTTATACTTTAAATGAATTTATCCCAAACGTTGATATCTTCTGGTATAATTTACCCAATTCTGAACTTTAGCACTACATGTCTCCTATTATATTTGCGTACTCATATAAATATGTTTTCTAACTAGTAACTAGTTGTTGAACATATTGTTTGGACACCATGAGCAACAAATGAGAGCCATTGATATGCTAGACTCAAGATAGTGATGATGAAGTGGAAAGTTTAATACTAGAAATCAATCCTAGTGAATTTTAGGAGAGAGTTTATTTTAATGGGTGTGTGGTTGCTGATAAAACTCTAACACTATAGTGATGAATATTCTTGGAAAATCATGGGAAGAATATGGCAAGGTGGTTTTTACTACCTACGATCCTAACATATTCCTGATAACTTTTAATTCATTATAGATTATGGATATGATTCCAAATCCTTGGGGTTGTTCTTGAGCACATATTTATTTTGAAGGAGTGGTGCAATTAATATAATTTGGTGGAGGTGTGTTTAGATGAAGTGGCATTTTAAATTTGGATAGAAGGAATAAAATTGGATCAAATGACTAACAAGAATGCAAAGCTCGTTGGTGCATTTTTGAGAAGTTGATTGAGATAGAACATATTAAGCTTACTAATGGAGGAGGAATGGATTTGTGAGAGTATAGTGGTTATTAATGTTACAAAGCATTTAAAGAAGCATATGCAGATTTGTTGAAATACTACTGAAAGATATAAAATGGGTTTTAAGTACAAACACTTGTCAGATTTTTGTTTAACTTGTGAGAGAGTGGACATTTAACTGTTCAATGTGATAAAAAAGATATCTGGTTTTATTGATGGTTTTGGTCTTTAGATGAGGGTTATAACTTTGAGGAATGGGTTTTGGGTGAACAAGATTGAGAGATGGGGATTAAGGAAGTATATGTTTGGAAAATAGAAGAAACTACTCTAGTAGTGAAGATCTTTGGGCATGACATTCAAAGTAGCTGTGTCTTGCAAATTGTGCAGAGTAATCTCTATAATTCCTCCTCTCTTGTGTTTCAAACCAGCTATAATCTGCAATGGTTAGTTTCACATGAAATAGATAGTAAAACAACAATTCTAATTTTTTAGGTTAAGATTATCTTGTGTCAGTTGAATTATTTGCTGATTATATAAAAAATAATACTCGTGTATCGCTTCTTATTATGGTAATATAGACTTGTTGTTGAATGAAAAGCGTAAATTATATTAAAAGGTTTCAATGCTTTATAGTAAGTTCATTCGAGGTATCAATATTTCAAGGAGTAAAAAAAAAAAAAAAATTGATGTTTCATAAAGTGAGTCAAATGGGGGATTAATGTTTTGCAAAGTTTATTTAAGGTGTCAATTAGATAGTTTGCTATTACTTTTCCTTGATTTTTCTCAATAAATGGCTTGTTTAATTCACTTTATAAAATATTTATTCATCTTTTAACTATTTGAAATGTTAATTCCTTTAATAAATTTATTCTCAAATGTTGATATCTTTTGGTGTAATTTTCCTTGAGGAAAAATGATTCATTATAGGCTATGAAGTCATAACAAGTATCTCTTGCAAGTGGTGTTAATGAAAGCTAAGATGTCGATGTTTGTCTTACACCAACTAGACATCATCATGGTTTAGTTCGATTTCAAAATCAAACTAGTCACTTCCTAGTTCTAAAATGAAGGAATTGAAACTATAGAGGCTGAGCCAATCGCCGATTCTTTGAACCAGCATTTCCCATGGTTCTGAATTTAGACTTTATGAACTGGAAATGTGAATTTTTTTTCACTTTTAAAAGAAGCAAGAATATAGAAAATAATACTTAAGTTTACACCATTTAATTGCGCACACACACACACACACACACACACACACACACACACATATCTGAGTATATTTAAATATAAAAAAAAATATATATAATAACAATATAATTGTACACACACACACACACACACATATACAAATATATAGATATATTACACCGCCATAAGATAAATGTTCAGAAAACCATCCTTACCATCACAAGTATAGAATATAAACTTTGGTGTTGAAGGCTAAGAAGAAGAACAAGGAATAGTAGTAGTTGGAACGTGATGAAAAACATGGGCATCGGTTATCGAAAACTTAAATCCTGAAGGTTTCTTTTGCCAAGCATTTTTCGTTTTATTATCTATTTACACACATGCTTGTTTGGACCTTTTCCCTCTGCAAGCTATTTGTGGATTTCTATCGAATGTTACGAAGGGATAACTATCAGTCTCGAAATATGCTATGTTGGCACCACCAGAAGTATTTACATTTATTTAAAGAAGTATTTACATTTGAAAACTCTCGCTCTCCCCCCACCCCCCCCTCTCCCTTTCTCTCCCTTCATTCAATTTGAAAATTTTCATCAACCACCCAAATGCTTTTCTCACTCTTTCTCTCTCCTTCATTTTTTGAAAATTTTCACGTACTAGTGTTCATTAAATAATGTTCAAACTTCACATGTCTGCATCTTGTTATATCAACTAGATCAATTGGTTCTCTAACCAGTTCCTAACTCAATAATTCATGACTTTAATGGGTCATTGGTTCCTAAGGTGCAAACTGCTTGGACCCACCAGTTCTTATGGGTCCTCGGTCAGTTTTAAATTGCCCATGTCGGTTTGATTTTTGGTTCAAAATTAACTTGTGATGATGTCTAGCATCAACTAAATAGGGTACATGTCATATTCAATGCCAAAATCTTCAACTATCCACATTATTAAACCTTTGAAATGTAGATCACCTTCAATTTGCTTTGTTGATTTACCTCTAGAAGACCTTAAACATAATTCACAATCAGTATTGGCACTTTCAGTGATTAATCAAGAAATGACTATTACTTAGGCTTTTCAAAGTCATAATATTAAAAGGAAAGGAGAGGATGGCGTGAGGTTGGTGGAGAAGAAAAGGCAGGTTGATAGTGGTGTATTGTTTGTAGAGAAGGTGACTCGGTTTGCAGTGGGGTGTAGTGGAGGGGCAAAAGGGCATAAGAAATGAAAAGGAAGGAAGATCAGCAGTAGAGGGGTGAATGATAAAGTTTTAGACAGTTCCCTAGTTAATGTTAGAGTTGTAGAGATCACTAATAAACATTTTCAAGGTGGTGGTGGATAATCTTAAAGAGCCATGATTATGATGATTTGGATTTGTCAAAGACATAAGCCTTCCTTAAGAGTTAAAATTTATTTGGACTAGTTAATAAACATAATTCATGTGTAAAATTTGAAAACAAAAATACGTATGTTGATAGAATTACATGAAGGTAAAGGTATTCGGAATCTTTTTACGTATCTCCAATGGCATAGGGTTGGGTTAACTTTGTAGTGGAATAATGAGTGGATATAAGGTGGTATAAGCTAATAATAGTTATAGAGATTCGATATTTTGATGGTTCATTGTTAGGATCAACTGCATGGGTTCATTCACCATCAAATTTTATGGCAAGAAGTTGTTGTGGAGTGATACTGAGCCATTATCACAATGTATTTCAAGCCTATTGTTATGTGCAAGTGGCTTCAATGAAATTTTGGAAAATTATGAGAAAAATGGAGGTTATAAGAGATGTCAACGACAAATAGAAGACTTTTGAAAAAATAGTGTTTAATGCTTATCTTCAAGACTTGGGTAACAAGGACAAAGATTTACTTGGATTAATGAGAGGTTTACTAGTTTGGTAGTAAAAGAAAGATTTGATAAAGTTTTTAGAACGGTTGATTAGCTAAATTTGTTTCCTAAAACACAAGTACTTTATATTTTAGCTATAGGGTTGGGATCATGCAGCTTTAATCATTAATATATGGCCAAGATAGAATAGAGATGTGAATTCCTTTAAGTTTAAGAATTTTTGGGAGTTTAGATGGTTGTCGAAACATTATAAAAGAAAGTTTAATAATAGACATGTTGATGGTTTTGAATGTTTTGTAAATAATATATATTAGTGCTATGAGCAACTGGTGATTTGGAGTAAAAAGGAGCCTAAACAATAAAGGTGAGATTACTAGATTATTAAGGAAGTTAGGGCAATTATAGAACCATGAGGTAGATGGCTTGGTGGAGGATGAAGATGGAACTATTGCACAAATTAATGATAAGGTAAGGAAGAGATGCATTGGCATTACAAATCAAGAGTTGATTGATTGAATTTTGGAGATTGTAATGCTTCTTTCTTCTACCATACCACCATTACAAGGAGAAGATATAAGATTTTGAGTATACAAAATATACAAAGTAGACAACTGGAGAAAGAATAAATATTTCTTATGCTTTTATGGGTTTCTCTGAGATCTTTTTGTTATGGTCAAAATAAAATCTTTAGGGAATGTGTTGATTGGATTGATAAGGTGTTTAGCAAGAATGATAATGTCATCTTACCTATTGAAGTGTCAAAAGATGAAATCAAACATGCAGTTTCCTAGATGGGAGGATTAAAGGCTTCGAGTTCATATGGATTTCTAGTATGTTTTGTCTAACTAATGAGCACATCATTGGCTCTTCCATTATGAAAGCTTTTCAATCTTTTTTTTCGCCATCAAAAGGTTACTTCCCCTTTTCTGTCAATCAAACAAATTTGGTTTTAATACCAAAATGCACAATCCCAAGTCTTTGACTCATTTTAAGCCTATTAGTCTTTGCAATCTTTTTTATAAGATTGTCTCTAAAATCCTTGTCAATCATATTAAACTTTCTCTAAATGAGACCATTAGCGGAAACCAAAATATATATATATCGAGCGGGTTGATGCAAGATAATATTTTGATAGCACACGAGATGTTTCACCACCTAAAGACCAAAACCAAGGGGAAAGGATGTAATTACACTCTAAAGTATACGATCATGTTGAGTAGGATTTCTAAAAATTTGTCTCATTGAAAATAGGCTTGGCTGTTAAGTGGTAAAGTGGGTCACGTGTCGTGTTACTACTATGAAGTAGTATCTTATAGCCAATGGAAAAGTAGTTGGTGGGATCAAACCGTTGAGAGGTCTTAGACAAGAAGATCTTCTATCCCAAACTTTTTTTTTTATATTGGCAGATATGCATATCTAGAGGAATTCCAAGATGGTTAATTATAGGGGTTTGAAAGGAATGAGAATGCAAAGAGAGTGCTCAGTTAATTTTTACTTACTTTTTGTGGACGGTTTTCTTTTCCTTTAACAAATCGACATGCAAACCAAACGAGTTAAAAACAGCGCATCCTACACTTGTTTAATAGATTCACAGGGAATAAAAAATTTTTCATGTCTTTTAGGCCACGTGGTTTTAATCTAGGTATTATGAAATTAAAGTAGATAAAATTTGTCGCAACATGAATATTTATCAAAGCAACAAGCTATTAATAGACAAGAATACAGGAAATTAAAGTTGTATTAACATGGTCAAATTAAAATATGACTCCGTTACTATAATCATCACATAGAAAAGAATTTCATTTATTTATTACATATCTGTATAATGTATTTTTGATTATCTGATTATATGGGTTTGTTTGGATTGTTTGTTTCTCATTTGTATTAATATCTAAATTTTATGTATAAAAGTATATGATTTGTAACTATATTTTATCTGTATTTGATTTATTTAATATTTTTATGTAGATAATTATATTTTTTATCTATATATATATATATTTCTTGATAGTTAATTCATTAGAAAAAATTAAAAAAAAAATATCTACCATGTTTGAGACGTGGTGCAGAGTTTGGTGGAAAATGTACTTCACTTTTTATTGACGTATATTTTCTACTGCGATACCAAAACAGGAGGCAGAATCCAGAGAAGAATCATGGAAGCATATTTAACCGGCAATTCAAGTAAAGAATGTTGAAGTAATTGACTTGCGAAGTGGCACGTGGCTGCACTTGCATCATCAATAATATGTATCTTCTTAAGTTACAACACTTGCCGGAAAGAGCCAAATTAGCAGCATTACGTTTTCTCATTGTCCTTTCTAACATGGGCGGTCCAGAAACTACAAAAGGTTATATGGATTACAATTCGTTAATTATTGAAAGTACACTGAATATGATGTCAAAATTTTCAAAACTATTAATTCGGTATCTTGGATCTATAAGTGTGTAGGTATGAGATAGGTAATATATAAAATATTATTTTGATCCTACAACTAGTATTGATTTTTATATTAGAATCACAACCTATCCTTTAACATCCAATAATCATCCTAAAACTTGTAAACTTTTTCATTGCAATTTTATGATATGAAGTTTGAAGGTAAATCTTCAACAATGTAAAGTTGTTAATGTTTTCCCCTTCCATTACATCCAATTCATTCAAATTGTTCAAAGGTTTGGATAGCTAGAAGCAAGATACAAAATTGCCTCGTACCATTTTATCTTTCCATTTTTTTTTTATATCATTCGTCATCTATTGAGTTTGAAACTTTTGTATAAAATTATTTCGAAAAAAGTAGTATTTAAATGTCTATAACATAAGTTCTTATGTTTGTATTATTTGATTTGTTAGGGATATTTGCAATTAAGTATCCAGAAAAGTTAATTGCATCTACCGCATTTGATTGCATGCAGAAGTAGGATCGATGAGTTGGGATTTTAATCATTCCTTATTATATATAGTAATTTCTGAACAAATAGTGGAATAAAATATAGAACACAACTTCTAAAATGATATAGATAATTTCTCTTTTATGACCTATAAATCTTTGTATAGTCATTACATATCCATGTCATTGTCACACCCATAGTTGCATAGTATCCAGCTATTTTCATATAAGGAAAAAAAATTACAACTCTATAATAATAAAAAACTACAAACATGGAAATAAATTAAAATTCAAATGTGAGGTAGATTTAAGCAAAAAAAAAAAATACTAAAAAGGAAAATTGCATGGATCTCCATTAAAAACTTTAGAAATTGCATGACCCAAGTTTTTCAAAAGTCAGCACTTGCACCTCCTAAAAATAAGTAAATTATACGGACCTCTCTTGAAAACTTTTAAAATTGCATGAACCCCTAATATTTTAAAAGTCAACATTTACACTCATAAAAAATAACACGATGATAATATGTATATTTTGCTTAATTGATGCTAATGTGTCATCACATATATACTATGTTTAATACAAAAATATTTAAAATTTTTTACTATAGTTTTTATATAATTAATTTTTTTGGAAAAGGAAAAAAAAAAGTTAATCGTCGTTTTTCTTCTTCTCGAATTGCAATTTAGCATGAAACAAATATATTATAAAAGTTTTTTATTATGTTAAAATATACCTAGTGACATTATGTTTTAATAATTTTTTTATTAGATATGCACTTTAGATGCTAGGTTCAAAAGTTTAATATTTAAATTTTTAAATATTTTTTAAAACTTTTATTAATTAAACATATTATATGTACTGACATGTTAAAAACAAATAAACAAAATTTACATATAACCATCTATCAATTTTTCCTGGTATAAGTGTTGACTTTCGAAAGTCCATGGCATTTTAAAGTTTTTAGGGAGGTTTATGCAATTTACTTATTTTCCGGGATATAAGTGCTAACTTTTGAAAAAACTTAAGATCCATACAACTTTTATGGCTCATTTGATATGGTTGTAATAACTATTACAATATTCAATTATTATAAAAAGTAAAACAAGTAATTATTAGAGTACAATGTAAAATATCTTTAATATTCCTTGTATTTATTAAAGAGAGAGAAATGATAGAATAATTATATAGGTGATATTTTTAAAATAGGGATATTTATGACAAAATTTAATAATATACATTGACTGGTAATTTATAAGTGTGAGTATATGAATTTTTATTCATTATTTCACGTAATAGCTTTATTGTAATTTGTTATTTTCCTCAAGTGAACAATATAATAATAGCTTTACATCGAATGAGGAGGAAATGAATAACTATGTATATCTAGTGAACCGGGTATTAAAGTTTTCATGGGAGTACGTGGAATTTATCCTACTAAAAATAACCAAAAGACGGGGATTGGGAGAATCCGAGTTTAAATATAAACGATGGTCATTGAGGAAATTGTTCGAAGACACTGCGGAATTGCGGATAGTAAATATTAAAAGATATCTCACTGAGGAAACATATATCATGATTATAAATCGATAAAAAAGCATACAAACATGCAATTGTTTTGAATATCTAAAGGAAGATGTCAAAATTTATTATGGAAATTTGGTTGACGGATTTAACGATTTAAAAGTTGAATTATTGATGAAAATTGAAATTAATGAGAAATGGGTATCTCTCATTTTCAATACGAAGGATGAAACTCGAAATATCTATTGTTTGTTTTGATTCGGTTCAAGGATTGAACCCTATTGAATCTTATGTAAAATGGTCCTGTTTAATTGTTTAATAAACTGAATTGCTTTTAATGTTTCGAGGTCTTGAACCAAATTGTTTCAAATGTCGTTTGATTTGGTTCAAACGACTTTTAAAAAATACTTTATTTTAATTGATATTACTAATAGATTGTCATGGTTTCTAAGTAAAGTTTGATGCTTGAAGGAATATTATGTAAGAAAAAGTGATGTGACACAAAATCATGGTGTTTATTCTTCTTTACATTTTCCTTTTTTTTTTTATACGGGATTGACCAATATTAAAAGCATAATGATTTATTCTTCTTTACATTTTTAAAATTTTAGTTTTAATATAATTTTTATGCTTCAATTTTCTTGACACCCATCTTTTTGTAATACTTTCGAACTGTTCTTCATTCCTATTTTCTTTTTCCTCTAGCTAGACATCGTCAATGGTCAATCTCGTCCTGAACCGTTGGTCCACGGTTAACTGTTTACAAGATTTAGAGCTAGCCCGTACTTATAGGGGTATGGTTGGGCCCATTCAACCCGCTAGTTCATGGGCTGATTCACGGTCCATTGAACCAATCATATTTATTAATTTAAAAAATTAAATTAAAAATTGTAAAAATCTCTCTCTAAAAAGATATAATTAAAAATCAGAAAAAATAAACAAGAATTTAAAAAACAAAAAACAAAATGTTAAATTTAAAAATAAATAATTCAAATTTTCAATTTTAACAAAATAAAGCCTAAGAATAATAGTCTTTAGCCCATTTGTTGGACAAAATGTTAAAGGTATATATTTATTTATAAGCAAGTATATCCACATGTGCTTGTAAAATTAGAAATAAGACTTTAAAACACTCAAGACAAACTCTCGTAAAGATAAAATAAGCCTCACATCATTAAGAAACTATAAATTACTTTTACTACAAGCTTATAAAAATCCAGCTATACATCTTTTAAAGTTTTTTTATTACATGTGTTGATAATAATAATATGTAATGGAGTGAATTCTATTCAATCCTTCTCCCGTTTTTCATGTAAGCATAGTTTTTCTCATATACCTTTGTTGTCGACCATATCGTTATACTATCCATGTCCCATTTCCTACGCACGCAAATTGAATTTGCATCGATTAACGTAGTTTGAGAACTATTTTCAATCTTCATCAGGGCTTAAATCGGTGACTGGGTTTGATTTGTCAACTACCTTGTTTTATTGTCTTTATATTCTTTTGGGACAGAATTTGTTGTAACTCATCGCCATATCGGGGTAACTTCAACGTTTTCATGTGGAGGATCTTACAACAACTGTTTATAAATCAAGTGATAAATAATTGGCCTTAAAACAATATTGGGCCTAAGTCCCATTTGTTAGAGAATAGTTGATGGTGTGCATATATTTATACATAAGCACATTTATGTATAGTTGTAAAATTAGTAATATAGAACTTTAAAACACTCAAGACAAACACTTAAAATAAGTTCCACACCGTTAAGAAATTAGACAACACCTTTGCTACAAGCTAAAAGTCCAACTAGATATCATTTGAAGTATATTTATTATATGTATTGATAATAATATCAACATATTTAATGTTGCAAATAAATAATACTTATTATCTAAGTTGGTATGCAGATCATGATCTATATGATCAGTTCAGACTAACAAACATGACCTGTCGATCATATTTTGAATCAGATCATGTTTGGATAGGATCATGGGTCTAACCTGGCCATACCTGTGTCTACCTCTAGCCATGACCTCTCCATAGGAGAAAAATTTAAGATTAAGCATTTTGCCGAAAGAATATGACCACCACTCATATTAGACAAGTGGCAGCTACGACTAGCCTTTGAAAGAGATAAGACAGCGTGATCTTCCTTTAAAATCAATTTACTATTTTTAAAATTTAACTCAAATTTGTCTAGAAATTAATTCAAATAGTGAAACAGCATTATTCAACAAGCTAAACTGGCCATAGATGCATGAGCGGACTTAAAGCATGTCGAACCACTAAGACAAAATATGAATTTTTTTTTTTTGATGCGTGAAACAGCTTGAATCGATTTTCAAAATTAATAAAACTTTTCAGTATAATAAAATATATTTTAGGCTTATAACCGGTTGGACCACCCCCTAAACGAATCAAATGAAAACCGAACCACCAGCCTTGTTAAATGCTTATTTAAAATAAATAACTACCCAGCGCTGGACAGAAACTCAACTTCATCGAACCAAGCTTCATAAATATTGACGAAACATAATTTACTTAAATAAATTATAAAATGGCTAATTTACGGTAATTGGTATAATTATAAAGTGGATAATGTTACAAAGGTATCTGAACTTTGACAAAATATATAATTAGATACTTGAATTTTGAAATTGATCAATTTGATACTTAAACTTTGAAATTGATTAACTTGATACCTTAAAAACTCGTTAATATCACTAATGGCATCTGAACTTTTTTTATTGTGACAAAAATATACTTAAACAAAATTTTCTCTCAAGACAATGCCTAAACTTTTTAAATCTTTCATCTATGGTACTTTTGATTGGAATCTGACTGGCAGCTTGGTGATATGCTGATGAGACAAGAAATCTATATTGAAAAATTACATTTTTTTCCCTCTTCCATGTTAGCATTTTTATTTTATTTCATTTTTACTTTCCCCCTCTCTAAAAAATCCTCCATGGAAGAACATTCCATTTCTCTCTCTAAATTTTCTCTACCAACATTCAACATAGTACCAAGCCATAATAGCAATCATCACCACTGTGACTAAATATCAACCCATACCAAAAGTCGAGACCATCTCCTTCTCCACCACATTGGAGCTTCACCTTCTAAACCAACTCATATCCAAACTTGGTGAGTTGACACACCTCACCACAGCCTTCACCAAACAACACCTACAAACAACTTCACCATCCCTATCTCTACCAAGCTCCTACTAGTGAAACCAAGCTACTTGAATCATGACATGCAATATCTAAGAACCACATCGAAGGTGGCAGCTTGGTATTAGCAGTTGGGGAGGATGGCATGGTGAAGGATGCAAGGCTACAACAGGGTGGAGATCGCAGTTTGGTTGTTGGGTTTTAGTGGTTCATGTGGTTGCAATTGATTTTGGTTGTTTGGGAAGTGGGTCTAGTACGGTGGATGAGAGGTTACGATAGTGAGTTGGCTTAGTTCGGTGAAGATGATAGATTGTGGGCTACGATGGTCATGGGCAGTCATGGAGATGGGTATTGGTTGTTGATTTAGTATTTACTTGAGTCGCAATCGTGGTAGTGTGGTGGAGTAAAGGAGATAGAAAACTCAAAATTGCATTATTCATATTCTTTAAGTTTTTTAATGAATATTATTAACTTTTAGAAGTTTTATCAATAAATTTACCATTTTCGCGACAAATGCACTCAAAACGGTGTAAAAAGGGTTATCAAGATGTTGTTTTTTCTCCTTTCTTCTCTTTGTTTCTTCTCCGTTCTTCTTTTTTATATACAACGTTAGCATATCGTTGTACTTTTCATCGGATTGTGATCAAAAGTACCATGGGTTAAAAGTTTAAAATTTACGCATTTCTTTTGAGAAAATTTTTTTTAGGTATATATATGTTATAATAAAAAAAAAAATCAAATACCATTAGTGAAATTAATATCCAGAAAACTTTGAAATTGATCTATTTGATAGCTAATAGAATTTAATATAGGTATTATAAGCATGTATGATAAGTTCTTTTAGGTACTGTTGACGATATAATATAGGTCACAGCCCACTCAAACCACCACCATCTCTACATGAGTCAATGGGCCCAAGAAAGGACTAGAAGACCACCATTGGACCAACCTAAGAAGGATCCATACCAAACAACACCTTGGATCCTGATCTATAGAGAGGCTCGACCTAGTAGCTCACCTCGACCTCGGTAACATCCATGACTAGCTCAACTCGGATGGGTCTTGAGCTTGTTGATGAGTTGTATCCATAGAATTACCATACAATCTTTATCCTAGTACGGGATCGTAAGGTAGATGTGACATCGCCAATTCAACCACACTCTCGTGCAATAATAGCTTCTTCACCTGGGGTACTAGATGAATCCTTTACCTTAGTGCTAGATCAATTACTAGAATAAGATTCGATCTAATAGAAAAGATTTGGCATGCCCTATCCTAGTATGATCATAAGCTATAAATAGCCTTTTCCTTAGGTAGAATCACTTTTATCCAATCATAACCTCATTAAGAGCTCCTAGCTACTAACAATATTGATTATGTGAATTCGAAACGTGTTTTGGATCTCGAAAATTTATGCAGATAGCTTGCACACAAAAATGTAAAAAATGAGCACACCAATGCTTTGCTCCTAGCTAAGATAGTAGATTTAGAGGATTTGAAGAACCTACACTTGGAAGAGCAAGCCTCCAACACTTAGTGGAGCAAATCCTCAACTCGTTCATCGCAAAGGCATCATAGAGCATCACCCGAAAAGCACCGTCGGTATACATCGATTCCATTGCAAGCTAATGCCTCTACCAGTAGCTACGCCTATAATTTAAGGCTAGCTTTGAATGTTTATCAAAGCACTACTATTTCTCAAAGTCCCATAAGAATTGCCTCTAGTGCATCACAAGGGCACTAGGTGCTCCAACACTTAAGCTAAATCTCCAAGATCATGGAGTAAACAAATGATGGCCATTCGGAAATAGATCATGCAAGTCTTGGATCAACTTGAGCTTACAAGGACAACACGCACATACCCCCTGTCGAGCCTGGATTTTCCCACTATCTGGTTCATTTCTCCTAACCCGATTCACATTAAACCCGAACCTATTTAACATGAATCCTCGACTAGGGGTTAAGAGAAATTTTAAATTTTTTTGAAAATGATTTAGAGTCGCCACCCGATATAAATCGGGAAAAAAAAAACAAAAGCTAGGATCAATGGGTCGGTTGATCCTAACTTAGCTACTAGTCTGCGAAAAAATTTGATTTAAAAAAAACAAACTTTTTAAAAACCAGATATCATGGATTCGGGGGCTAACCTATTAAAACCAAATGGTTACCACTTTTGGAATTTTAAACTTATAATTTATCCTTTTCATACTCAAAAACTCAAATGAAACAAAACAAATATTTATGAGTCACATTTTTCTGTTTTTCTTTAGAATATGAATATCAACAAAACATCTTATATTTACAAAATATTTATTCACAAAAAAAAACAAAAACATTTTTTCATTTTTTAATGTCGCCCCGCAGGTGCCTACGTACTCGCTAATCGAGATCAGACAAAACGTAGTTCTTTTTGATTTTATAAAATTTTTAATTTGTTTGTATTTTTTATTTTAGAAACCCGCCAAGTTTAAGTATTTAATCAATTTTTATTTTGTAAATTCCTAAAGAGATCTAATTTTTGTATTTTTGTTTTTTTGAAAATCCTTAAAAGATACTAATTTTGGAAAAACCCCATTTATTATTATTTTTTGTTAATTTAGAAAATAACTAAGTAATATTTATATAAGGGCTAGGAAAACATTTTTTTTCTTATTTTGCGAAATTAATTATATAATAAAATATAATAAAATAATACGGACTGACCTGGGCCGTTAGATCTTCTTGGATCAGATCTGGATCGTCTGATCTGATTACTTAATCAGAGTCGTCTGATCACTTGATTTTAAATCTGGAGTGTTGATTAGCTTGATCAACTCTAGGCCGTCTGATCTAGATGATTGAATCTGGAGCGTAGGATCTGGGCTGACTGTTGACCGTTGTCCGATGACCGTTGATCGATGACCGACGACAACAACGATGACAAAAAAAAATTTGGAACCTTGTCAAATGATCTGGTCGGCTTCGTTGGAGCTCGAGTGGTTATGGGAGCTATTGGTGGCTTGGAGGTGGCTTAGACGGCGGTCAGAGCGGCAGCGACTTGGTGGTGGTGAAAGTTCGAATTTGTTTGGTTCTTGCTCTTGTTCTCTCTCTTTTTTTTTTCTTTTATGAAATTTTTTTTTGGATTTTCCCTTGCTATGCTCTCTCTTGTTCGAAATTTTTTTTTCAGATCTGGATGTTCTGTCCTGAGGAGGATCGGGTTGTGGTTTATATAGAGCTGGAGGGAAGTGAAACGGATCACGACCATTAATGGCCGTTACAAAACTTGAATATGGCCGTTACAAAACTTGAATTCGGCCGTTAATGGCCGTCGGTTACAAAACTTGAATATGGCCGTTACAAAACTTAAATTCGGCCGTTAATGGCCGTCGGTTACAAAACTTGAATTCGGCCGTTAATGGCCGTCGGTTACAAAACTTGAATTCGACCGTTACAAAACTTAAATTCGGCCGTTAATGGCCGTCGGTTACAAAACTTGAATTCGACCGTTAATGGCTGTCGGTTACAAAACTTGAATTCGACCGTTAATGGCCGTCGGTTACAAAACTTGAATTCGGCCATTAATGGCCGTCGGTTACAAAACTTGAATTCGACCGTTAATGGCCGTCCGTTACAAAACTTGAATTCGGCCATTAATGGCCGTCCGTTACGAATTGATTCGAAGGATCGGGAGTTACAAAATTGCCAACATAAATTCGTTTTGAAGCACATTTAAAGTAAATAAGTGTCTTTTGATCTTCCTCTTTCTTTTTTCGATTTTTTAAACTTCTAAAAACTTATTTACTAAAGATGGGGTTTATTATTATTATTTTTTTTTTAGATTTTTAATTTTCAAATTTTTATATCCTTTTCCAATTTTGTAATTTTTTTTATTCTAAATTTAGCTAATTTATTTATTTTTTATAATTTTTAATTTTTATTGTATTTTCTACCTTTTTTATTATTTTTATGATTTTTTTATTATTATTTATTTTTTTATTTTCAAAAAGGGGGCAAAAATGGGGTGCTGACTCCCTCCACTATAATAGTGTAGCCAAGCTTAGAAAAAGAATGAAGCCTTAAAGAAATCCAAGGCATGATGAGGATCTCAACCATCAAAGAGAGTTTTGGAAGCAAATCTTCAGCGAAGATAGTCCTAGGCAAAACACCAATGACCCAAAAAATCACATTACCCAATTCCAATCCACCATAGCACTTCACAACTTCTCAAATGCCATATGGTGCAAAACCTTTCCCACTACCTTCCGAGGTGCTACTCGAGTCTGGTTTAACAAGCTCACCCCTAGTACCATTAGTCCATTTGACCAATTTGCCGAGCTCTTTGTAGCCCTCTTCATGGCTAGTAAGCCATCAGAAAAGAATGCCTTGTACCTTTACATGGTATGACAATGGCAAGAGTCGCTTAGGGATTATTTGGTAAGATTCAACAAGGCATGCTTGGAGATTCCTAACCCAATCAAAGTGTTGCTCTTGAAGCCATCAAGCAAGGAGTCCTTGCGAACATCCCTTTCTTTGATTCCATCTCAAAGTACTAACTCACTACATTAGAGCAAATAAGGGAGAAGACACAAAAATATATTCGACAAGAGGATACTACAAACATTAGGAAGGAAATCAAAGCTAAGATTGAGCCTACTAGAGCTAAACAGAATCAGCATCGAGATAAAGGATAGATGAAGGATCGCTACAACTTCAACAAATAAGGTAGTGTAAGCTCTAACCACAGAGAGAATGACAAAAGGAAGCGCATACCCTTGAAATTACTTGTACATAATGTATTCCAAGAAGTAAGAAACTAAGGTCTCCTAGCTGCACCTATCCCATGAGACCTAACTCGAAGTGAAACGAATCAAAAGAATATTGTAAGTATTAGTGTGATTGTGCACATGATACAAAGAATTGTTAGCAGCTAAAGAGTGCCATCAATGATGCTGTACAACAAGGTTAGTTAAAAGTACATTGATCACAACGCTATGAAACCTGAGCCATTGGCCCAAAAGAGGAAGACTGATGAAAAAGAAAGTAATCAAGAAAATGACGTCAAAGAAAAACAATCGACCTCGAACCAATAAAGAATACCACGGCAAAATCAGCACCATAATAGAAACCACTAACCTCAAGCTGGGTAGGACTCTCAACCTCAAGCTTTAATAGTGTGAGGTAAGTGATGAATCTAGAGTTTAAGAGAGCGAAGATTAACACCACCATTTCTTTTACTAATGAAGATTTTAAAGGAGTTCAAAACCCCTCCAATACACTTTGGTTGTTTTAGCTTGCATATCGAGTTGGAGAGTTCAGAGGGTATTAATTGACACTGGTAACAACCCATACATTTTCTCCAACCATGCTTATGAATAGATGAAACATGAATTTAGGCCTAAGCTAAGGTTGTACGACCATGAGCTGTATGGGTTTGATAACCAGCTTATTTGACCTTGAGGCATCATTACTTTGCCCTTCGAACTTAGTGATAGAGAATGTTATGCTTCGCATCAGATCGATTTCCTCTTGGTTGATTGCTGGTCCTTTATAATGACATCTTAGGTAAGGCCACTCAATTGATCTTCGGCATGGTTGTTTTCTAACTCTACCTTGAACACAAATTCCTCACGTTGATGGGGATTGGGGTCTATAAATAAGATTAGGAACAATCCTATCACGACTCTAATATGGAGGCCTAACAGGATTTATCTAAAGCCATCATATCACGTGTGCACCCGTAACATGAGAGCCGTCTTGTATGTCAGAGTATACAAGACTCTATTTATTTATAAAAATTTATCATACAGATGATATAATATATTACAGTATTTCAATTATGGAATCCGATTTTCCAATTTCTACCAAGATTGCAGAGAATCGGTATCCCCTACCAAATAGTGAAATTGGGTTTCATACTACAACTTACAAATTTCAACAAATATAAAATTTTACATTCTAAGTTTACAATATCCTATATCTCTATCTTCAATAGAGTTTGTTGAGAAGCTCTCTTCACACATTCCTAGCCTAGTCCCAGCTAGTAATAATCTGCACAAAACTGTTGGGGGTGAGCGAACCACGGGCTCAGTGAGTTCACTCCTCACTACTACCAGTCATGCAAGTTATCAAACATTAATTATACATTCATGCAAATCTATCTACACATAATATGAATGCATACGTGATGAATGCAAGCAACACATCTATGGGGGTCCGGAACCATAGATAATGTAGATTCACCTGTCTACATTTTAGTTGTCTCCCATATTTATTCGCATAGGACACCTCGCCTTAGCCTACGAGGCTGCCTGGTGGTAGCGTCCATCCAGACTCACCTAATGCTTAACCCATTGGTAATAAAAATATTCCCAACGTATTCACATGATTTACGGTTAATATTTAAATACATATAATGCCAATTTAATGGCCATTCTTACAATCCATCACCAATCTATGGTGAATCACGCAAGTAGACCCTGACTCGGGTAACATCTACTGCAATATGAACCATCACCTATTAAAGGTGAATCGGCGGATAGACCCCAACTCAGTAACATCTATCGCCACGTGACCAGTGGACCCCGACTCAGGCAACATCCACTGTCACAACAATACTCAGAAATGTCCATGTTATCTCATAAACTCTTTTAGCATAAATACTTCCTTTTCAAAGGATATAAAACCAACCCAGAATATTCCAAGTCGGATTTCTTTAAAAATACATTTCAAAATACTTTTGATTTCAAATTCGGGACATTTCCTACAAAGGGATCAAGCACATGCGACGAGTATATCCAATTAGTTTAGTCGAATTATTATTTTTATCCATTTATTCAGGTAATCATGCAGATGATAACACTCACATCAATTAGTCATTCCATACAAGCAATTCAATCAACATAACAGCAAACAGTAGCAATCACAAGCAAATGGTAGATCATCAGAATTCCCTCACCTGTGGTCCTCGCTACTTTGTTGTATAAGCTACTGCAAGTCCGGAAAATTGATCTATTTTCCTATGAACGGAAATAATAGAGATTTATTATTGCATTATTTCTATAAGAGAAGTCTTCCTATAATTTAAAGGTGTTGATCTCTATCGTCGGATATTAGACTAAGTCTGTCCTATTAATTACTGTATCGTTCAATACTTTAATTGAATTCTTATAGGTGCTTGACTATTCTGTATCGGTAATTGATACAGTTTTTATTAAGGTTTTAATTTCTATAGTAAGGAATATTTATTTGTTATTTGTTTTTATTTTGTTTTTCTCAGTTTTAATTGTTATTTATATTTTTATTCAAGGGGTTTGTCTTTTCTTAAGTTCTACTGCTTTTAGTAGAAGATTTTTATTTATTAATCCTTTTCTCGTCAACCTTATCTGTCTCTTATGTTAGTATTTTTATTTATTTAAGGGTATATTCTAGTATTTATATCTTTCAAGAATTATAAAAATCATATTTAGATATATTGAATTTCTATTATATTTCGGTTTCATTCTTATTGTAAAATAAACTAAGTTTAATACTGCAATATTATCAGTAATGTTAGTTTTGAAACGTTAATATTAATATTAGTAATAATTATGGGTATAATAATAACAATCATCTTCATACTATTAGTAAATAATAATATTAGTGACAAAAATAATAATAGTATTGATGATAATATAAATACAGTAGTGTTGATGTGAAAATGACAGTATTAATAATCATTCATGACTCGTAATGAAAATATCAACAATACTGATTATACTTAGTAGTAATATTAATAGCAATAATTATAATCATACTTATAGGCATAACAGTAAGATTGATGTTGGTTTAAAAGTGAAACTGAGTGAATTTCTATTTGCGATTTCTCATTCATTTTAAATCTGATTTCGTTGTATAAATAGTCGATTTCATAGGATTTTTCGTGTTTTTTCCATCGGTAGGGTCGTTTTTGGCTTATAATAAACACATAATATAGTTTATTTACTCTTTCCAATGAGTTTCATGAGTTATTTAAAGTTTATTTAGCTTGTTGTAGTTTAGGTATGGTTTTGGTTTTTCCTTTATTGGATTGAATTTCTATACTTAAAAATCTTCAAGTTGATGTGTTTATATACTAAATAGTCTAAGTAACATATATATTGTTAGCTCTATTTTGGTAAGTTTATAAGATGATTTCTAGAGATAAAACAAAATGAGCACTTGAATTAATATAATTCTTACCTTGGTTGGATGTTAAAATTAGCTCCTCATTCTTGATGGAAATTAATGATCTAAAGAGAAAGGTTAGAAAGATGAGTAACTAAGGAAAAACTAATCTAGCTAAACTAACATATATATCTATTTGATTTTCTTACCTTGTTGAGTTTAGATTCCAACTTGAATCTACGATAAACCAAGGCTATTTAACTTGGTTTTAATGTTGTTTGGGTTAGCTAGAGTGGGGTTTTGATTGTGGTTGATGAGTATTAATGCTTGGATAGTGTTATAGGATCTAAACAAGGGATACACTTTTATTTTTGAAGTGTTGAAACAAGGTTGATCAAGTGAGCATGCATGAGGAATATGATGAATTCGTAATGGCTGTTTTGAGAGGAATTTTGGATTGTGTTTGGGGAGCTTTTGAGTTGGTTTTGTAGCCAACTTAAGCTTATATATGTATATAAATGTTAGGCTAAGATTTAGGTGCATGGGAGGTGTTTTGGACTTGTAAACTTTGCAACTTCAGCTGCTGTTCTCAGGTAGAAATGCAATGCGCGAATTTGAGGACGAATTTTTCATGAATTTGTGTGAAATTTGTGGCTAATTTCAAGGGGAATTAAATGTGTTTGTTGGTGGTTAATCAGAGTTGTTTATGTGTGTAAAATAGGGGCTTCATTTGCAAGAAAATCGGGTCAAAAATCAAATCAAAATCTAAGGTTGAAATTTGAAACTCTGCTGCAGTTTTCTTGGTGATATTCCTTCTGTTGTAGTTGCTGTTTTGGAATTTTCTAGGCGATTTGAAGTTGTTTTTGTTGTTTTTTTAAGCTGAAATTCTTGATATTAAATGTTGATTACATGTGGAATTTTTGTATTGGATTATATGTCATTTTCGTTTGAATTTTTAAAGCTCAAAATTGGATCAAATGTTGGACAGAATTTGCTGGAATTCCTGCAGCCGACAGATCCACTGCAACACACTGCAATGTAACTTCCTCCGTTTTGATGTGGATAATATCTTGTGTGTGGAAAAGGAATTTTGCAGCCGACTTCACCGCTTCTTGCGTGGAATTCTGTAATGTGAACTCAATTTGTTTCAATCGTGGATAGCTGCGCCGAACTCCTGTTGTCAGCGTGATACAGCAACATTCGTGATCCTTCCACATGGAGCAGCTCTGTTTTGTAGCTGATTGTGATGCTTTTGCGTGGAGTCCAGTAGCTGTTTGCTCGGGCTTATGGGCATGGGAGATGAACTGCAGCACGTGGAGAAGGAATTGCAGCGGTCCTCTGCTGCTTGCTGTAAGTGATGCTGCTGTAGTGGAGGAACAAACTGCAGCGCGTGGGAGAATTTGTTCGGTCATCAGTTGCCAGTCGTGTAGACTCTGTTCGTGAAAAATTTTCTAGAGACTTCCTAATCGGGTAGACTCGGTTTGTCTTCATATTCTGCTCCTTCATCCTTCTTTTATTATTATTATTATTATTATCATCATCATCATCATCATCATCATCATCATCTAATTTATGATTAACTAAAATAATATAACCAACATTAATTTATGCCGTATACTTATAACGGTTAGATAAGAGTTTTACCGGAGTAAAATTATTTAAGTTCCAAAATAAATTCTATATTGTTTGTATAAGCAAATTTTTGGTTTACATGATTAATTACTTTTAATGTTTTAACTTACACAATTAAATTTTTCAAATTTAATAAGCCAATTTAAGAACTAAGTCTTTAATGAATTTAGAATTTCCTAACAAATATAGCAGTGGTTTTGAAATTTTTATTTTAGATCTAGATTAATATTATTGATCCGTATTAGTATCTATCGTATAATTATAATCCTAGTAATTTCTCTTTGGATTTTTGTTTTATACCGATAAGCTCTATTAGTAAACTGTATCTTATCGATTTTGAAATTTAGAGCTACTTCGAATTATATATCGAATTATCAGTTCAGGATACGAAATCTCATTTTTGGTATCTATTATGGTCAAAGAAATTTTTATTCAGGTTTTTCAAGATACGAATGAGTTTATTTTAATTCATAGATCTATTCTAAGATTTTTGTTGAATCATATATTGATATTAGTTTCACATTTACCAATTTATTCATCTGCTAGTTGTGAAAATTATTAAAGGTTATATTGACAATTCGAGATTTTAATTTCTAAAATATGTGGATCTTTTAATTAGAATGTTAGTGAGATTTAAATATTTATTTAAGATCTATATTCTTAGATATTGATCTATTATATTTTACTACATGGAATCTATTTATACTAATTTGTTATTAACAACCTATTTTTATCTAGGGCTACTCAATATTATTAATAGATATTTTGGACACTATTGTTTCGTTATTTAACAAGCGTAGGATTTATTTTCTAAGTATAGAACTTTAAGGAAAAAGAATTCAGTAACTTTATATTATTGATTGCTTTATCGTCGTTTTATATTATTTGATATTATAGAAGTTCAGTTTGTATCTTCAAAATTTTTATTGGTAACGATTCTAGTATTTCTATCTATAATCAAATTCATTCTTTGACATTTTTAAATCGAGAAAAATTTTGAGTGATTTTTACTACTCGTTCCAAATATTCTAAATAATAAAATGTTACATTTTTAGTATTTGTTATAATCAGGTTACGTAAAATTTGGGGGATTACAATCCAAGAAGTTGTATCTTAGTACCCTGAAAGGAGATTGTATATGTGTCGTAGATTCTAAACTAGAAAGCCAGACAACTGCGGTGAACGAGCTAAACTCATAGAAGAAATCACCTTGGATGATTGCCACAAAGGTAAGGAAGACGATCCCTTTGGGTTTGAAAGAAAGCTTGATCGTATTCTTGTGGTGAATAAAGATTTCTTTACATGGTCACCATTCGTGCCTAGCATTAGTAGGGATGTGATCACTAATCAACTGAACATAAACAAAACACGGGGACTAGTTCATCAAAAGATTAGGCACTTTGCCTCGAAAAGGTGGGCTGCTATCCAAGAAGAGGTCTAGAAGCTCGATGTAGGCTTGAGCTCAATTAATAAATAAGCTAAGCTTAAGCTCAAAATGAAGCTTATCTAGTTAAACGAGCTAACTCGAGCTTTGTTTCAGGCTCGTGAGCCAGCTCACGTACAGGCTCATTTAAAGATCAATAGCAGGCTCATGAGCCAAGCTCTATAATAGGCTCACGAGCTTGATATATTTTTGTAAGGTTATATTATATATATTGTGTCATATTTAATGTGATATATTATTTTGGATCATATTTTATACATTATAAGATAATATATTTCAATGAAATGAATTTTAAAAAAAATTAACGTAAGCTCTCAAGGGAAAAGAAAAAAAGAAAACTAGTCTTAGACGTCTGGTTCACCATATAGCCGTATTCTAAAAATAATTTGAAAAAGTAAAAAAAAAAAAAAAGGATAACATAACCAAAGAAAAAAAAAACATAATGAAATAAAAACTTTCAGCCAAAAGAGATAGCAAAACTAAAAGGTTTGCCCATAATATTACCACTCACAAGTCACTCAGGAAAACCTATTTCCTAAATCAAAAAATCAAAATTGCCTTGCATCACTCATAGTGACCACTCACTAATGAAGTCGCTATTCTCCACTGCTCTGTAAGACTCCAATCATCCTCATCACATTGTTGGTCATCGTTCTTGGTCTTCATCAAGTTGGCATTCATAGTAAGTTTTTTTACCTTTTTCATATACTAAGATTAAGGGTCTGTTTGTTTGGCTTTTTTCGACAGATACAAACACTTTTTCCAAACTTTTTTCTAACAAATTATTATCAAGAAATAGATATAGATAAAAAAAAGTTGGCAGTTCTCATCAAAAGATCAAATATAGATGCAAATCGAATATATTTACATATATCATTTTGAAAAAGATATAGATACAAATGAAAAACAGATCATCCAAATAGACTGTAATCCCTCAAATTTTACATAACCTAATTATAACAAATACTAAAAATGTAATATTTGATTATTTAAAATATTTGGAACAAGTAGTAAAAATCACTCCAAATTTTTCTTGATTTGAAATTGTTGAAGTGTGAATGAATTTGATCATAATTAGAAAGATTGAAATCTTACCAATAAAAATTTTGAAAATAAAACTGAACTTCTATGATCTCAAATAATTTAAAACGACGATAAACCAATTGTTAAGATATAAAATTACTGAATTCTTTTTCCTTAAGCTCAATATTTAGAAAATAAATGCAATGCTTGTTAAATAATGAAATAATAGTGTTCAAACTATTTTTAATATGTTAACACTATTAAGTAGCCTAGATAAAATATGTTGTTATTAACAAATTAGTATAAATAACTCCTATATAGTAAAACATGACATTTAATAAAGTGATCAATAGTCTAATAAAAAAATCATAGCTAACCTTAAATTTAAATCACAATAACAGGCGATTAATTTTTAGAACTTACAAGTTATAAAAATATAGACTAAAGATAAATTATTAAGAACTATAAAGGATACGACAAGATCAAAAATAGATTAATATCTAAGAATCTAGATCTTGAATAAATATTTAAATTACACTAACACTCTAATTAAAAGATCTATAGTTTTTAGAAATTAAAATCCCGAATTGTCAACGTAACCTTTAATAATTTTCATTACTAGCAAATGAACAAATTGGCAAATGTGAAACTAATACCAAATATATGATTCAACAAAAATCCTAGAATAGATCTATGAATTATAATAAACTCATTTGTAGCTTGAAAAACCCAAATAAAAATTTCCTTGGCTTTAATAGACACCAAAAACGAGATTTCGTATCTTGAAGTGATAATTCGAGATATAATTAGAAGTAGCTCTAAAATTTCAAAACCAATAAGATACAGTTTATTAATAGAGCTTATTGGTATAAAACAATAATTCAAAGATGAATTACTAGGATTATAAAAAACATAATAGATACTAATACCGAATAATAATTACTAATCTAGATCTAAAAAGAAAATTTCAAACCCATTGTTATACTTATTAGGAAATTCTGAATTCGTTAAGACTCGGTTCCTAATTCGATTTATTGAACTTGAAAAATTTAATCACATAAGTTAAAATACTAAAAAAATAATAAATTATGTAAACTCGAAACTAAAAATTTGTACGTATAAACAACTTAGAGTTTTGTAGTAACATTGGAAAACTCTATTTCGATAAAACCTTTATTTAACCAAAATAAATATACGTTATAAACTAATATTTGTTAAAATATTATAAACTAAAATTTGATAAAAAATTTTGGTGAAAAAAAAAAACGCTATAGAATTTCATGGACAACCACGTACAACAGGGGAAAATTGTCAGTTAAGGCAATTGGAATTCACTCCAAATTATATCGAATTGAACTCCCCAAATCACAAATGAAAATGAAATGCAAACCATCCATCACGCTAATAGACTCCTTGAGGAATAAAAGTCGGCCATAGAATTTTCCACTCGAGAGGGAAGGACAAGCACAAGTTAAATCCACGGCTGTAGTTTGTTTCTACTACGCATGGAACAGAAAACAATTCACGCACAAGAAATTTCCACGTTGAACGGAAGCCCCTGGAAACTGCTGTGGAACAGAAGACACGGGCAGAAATTTACTCCACGCGCAACATAAGAAATTACGGAAGCAGCAGAAGATCGATACAGTTTGCCCCACGCGCTGCAGTTCAGCCCACGAATAGCATATGAAAATCACGGACCGAGCAGCTTCTCCCCCACGCACAGCAGCATCCATGCTGGAAAGGAAATCCACGAGCAGCACATGTGAATTCCCAGCCGAAGTTCACTTAACCTACACGAAACAGAGCACGATACTTGGCTGCAAGTTGGACTTCAACCGCATCAAATTTTCCAAATTCCACGTACAGCTGCTCCTTGAGAAGAATCGTGGCATCAACGTTGAAGACCTCGGCTGTTGCTCTACGCATCTGCACGTTCAACTCCAAGCTGGAAATAGAAGTCACATAGAGTTGAAAATTAAAAAACAGAGGAGGCTTCATTCTTCAAGAAACAGAGGACTGACATAAGTTGGAATTCTTGACTACAACCTTCCAGCAATTGATGTCTCCACTTACCCAAATTCAACACACAAATTCCAAATGAAAATAACATATGATCCAATACAAAAACTCCACATAAAATCAACATCAAATGTTAAGAATTTTAGCTCAAAAAGCCACAAAATCAGCTCACAAATAGTCTTTAAATAAACACAGCTGCAGCAGGAAAATTCAACAGAACTACAGTAACATTCCCATACATATTTCAACTCTGTTTTGACAGAATTATAGGCCTTGTTTGAGCTGACAATTTCTGACTAAATAAACTCCAATTAAAGGCCTTCAAATGTCCACTTCAACTACCATTTATTAGCTAGAAAAAAACAAGAGAATCTGAACAAAAATCCATGCAAATCAAGGTAGAAAACAAAAAAAAAAAAAAAAAACTACAGTAGAAAAATTGGAAAATTGGCCTATGTTTCATACGAATTTTAGCCTCATTTTAATCTGATTTTCTTGTAACTTGAGCTTCCAAATTACACTCATAAATGACCTTAATTAACTACCAAACAAATACAATTAATGCCCTAAAAAAAATCAACCACAAATCTGTCAAATAAAGTAAAAAATCGTCACCAAAACAACCCCATTTCCACCCGAATTTTCCAGCTGAAGTTACAAAGTTTACAAGTCCAAAACACCCTCCCATGTACCTAAATCTTAGCCTAACATTTATATACATATATAGGCTTAAGTTGACTACAAAACCAACTCAAAATCCCCCCAAGCACAATCCAAGATTTCTCTCAAAACAACCACTACGAATTTACCACACTCCACTTCCATGCTCACTTGATCAACCTTGTTTACACACTCCAAAAATAAAGTGTATCCCTTGTTTATATCCTATAGAATTATCTAAGCTTCAATACTCCTCAACCACAATCAAAACCCACTTAAACCAACCCAAACAACATCAAAGACCAAGCTAGATAGTCTTGGTTTACCATAGATTCAAATTGGAACCCAAGTTCAATAAGGTAAGAAAATAAAACAAATATATATGCTAGTTAGCTAGATTAGTTTTCCTTAGTTACTCATCTTTCTAACCTTTCTCTTTAGATTATTAATTTCATCAAGAATGAGGAGCTAAAGTTATTCTATGATCCAATCAAGGTAAGAATTACGTTAAGTTCAAATATTCGTTATGTTGATTTTGTCTTATAAATTTAGCAAGAATAATCTAATAGTATATTGATGTTATTTAGCCTATTTAGGAGATAAATACATCAACTTGAAGATTTTTAAGTGTAGAAATTCAAGTCTTAGAAAGGAAAAACCAAAACCATACTTCAATTACAACAAACTAAGTTGAACTTTAGATTACTCATGTATATCGCTAGGAAGAATGAATAAACTGTATTGATGTGTTTGTTATAAGACAAAAAAGACCTCACCAATGGAAAGAACACGAAAAATTCTATGAAATAGACTATTTATTTGTCAAAAACGGATAAGAAACGAATTAGATATTGCAAAAACAAAAACTAACTTACTGCTACCAGATTTGTGCGAACAGAGCGGACTGTTCTTGCCTTTTTCACCCCCTTACTGACTTTGTTTGATAAAAATAACACCATTAATGGATTAAACTCGGAAAATACTATGAAAACGACTATTTATTCGTTAAAAACGGACTAGAAATGAGTTAGATATGATCAAAACAAGTTTTGATTATAATTATTAAGATTCACTTGAAACCTATGCATGCGTTTCATAAATTTAAAAATTATACAAGTCTCTTTTCTTGAAAAATAATTTCACTATTAGAAAGTACTCTTCGAGTACTACCAAATCGACTATTTATACAATGAAATCAGATTTAAAACGAATAAGAAATCACAAATAGAAATTCACTCAATTTTCACTCTTAATGAACCAATATCAATGTTACTGTTATTCCTATTAAGATTATTGCTATTACTACTGATTATAGTATTCCATATTACTGATATTTTCATCACAAGTCAATTAGATTTATAAGGTTTCTATATCTATATTATCAATGATTCCATTGTTATGTTTGTCACTACTATTATTATTTATTAATAGTATGAAGATGGTTGCTATTATTATACTTGTATTTATTACTAATATTGATATTAAATTTTCAATACCAATATTACTGATAATACCATATTATTAAACTTAGCTTGTTTTGCAATAAGAATGAAACTGAAGTATAATGGAAATTTGATATATCTAAATACGTTTTTTATAATTTTTCGAAGATATAAATACTAGAACATACCCTTAAATAAATAAAAATACCAACTTAAGAGACAGATAAGGTTGACAGGCAAAGAATTAGTAAATAAAAATCTTCTACTAAAAGCAGTAGGACTCAAGAAAAAGACAAACCCCCTTAAATAAAAATATAGATAGCAATTAAAATCGAAAGAAGTAAAATAAAAACAAATAACAAATAAATATTCTATAGGGATTAAAACCTTAATAAAAACTGTATCAAATACCGATACAGAATAATTAGGCACTTATAAGGATTCAATTAAATTATTTAACGATGTAATAATTAAAGTAACGGGTTTAGTCTAATGTCCGGCAATCAGAATCAGCGCCTTTAATTTTAGGAAAACTTCTCTTACAGAAATAGTCCAATAATAAATCTCTGTTATTTCCTTTCATAGGAAATTAAATCAATTTTCGGATTATCGATAGCGTATACAACAGTTTAGCAAGGACCACAGGTAAGTTACTTGACTTTATCACATTGTTTGTGCTTGTAGTGTAGTTACATTTGGAATAATATATCTTCAATTGATATGCATGGGGGGTTGGGAATAATACATGATGCATGGTGTATGATTGAATGCCAAATTATCATAATATAAGTGAAAATCCTATTGTATGATAAATAATGTATGAAGCATGTTGATGATTGTCACGACTCTAATATGGGGGCCTAACAGGATTTATCTAAAGCCATCATATCACGTGTGCACCCGTAACATGAGAGCCGCCTTGTATGTCAGAGTATACAAGACTCTATTTATTTATAAATGTTTATCATACAAATGATATAATATATTACAGTATTTCAACTATGGAATCCAATTTTCCAATTTCTACCAAGATCGCAGAGAATCGGTATCCCCCACCAAATAGTGAAATTGGGTTCCCAAACTACAACATACAAAATTCAAAATTTATCTAATTTACATTCTAAGTTTCCATATCCTATATCTCTATCTTCAATAAAGTTTGTTGGAGAAGCTGTCTTCACATATTCCTAGCCCAATCCCAGCTAGTAATAATCCTGCACAAAAACTATAGGGGGGTGAGCGACCACGGGCTCAGTGAGTTCATTCCTCACTACTACTGGTCACGCAAGTTATCAAACATTAATTATACACTCATGCAAATCTATCTACACGCAATATGAATGCATACGTGATGAATGCAAGCAACACATCTATGGGGGTCCGGAACCATAGACGATATAGATTTACCTGTCTACACTTCAGTTGTCTCCCATACTTACTCGCATGGGACACCTCGCCTTAACCGTACGAGGTTGCCTGGTGGTTGCGTCCATCTAGACTCACCCAATGCTTAACCGCCATTGGTAACAACAAATATTCCCCAACGTGTTCACGTGATTTACGCTGGTTAATATTTAAATATATATAATGCCAATTTAATGGCCATTCTTACAATCCATCACCAATCTATGGTGAATCGCACAAGTAGACCCCACTCGGGTAACATCTACTGCCAATACGAATCATCACCTATAAAGGTGAATCCGGCGGATAGACCCAAACTCAGGTAACATCTATCGCCAAGTGACCAGTGGACCCGAATTCAGGCCACGTCCACTGTCACAACAATACTCGGAAATGTCCCATGTTTATCTCATAAACTCTTTTAGTATAAATTCTTCCTTTTCAAAGGATATAAAAACAACCCGGAATATTCCAAGTCGGATTTCTTTAAAAATACATTTCAAAATACTTTTGGTTTCAAATTCGGGACATTTCCTACAAGGGGATCAAGCACATGCGACAAGTATATCCAATTAGTTTAGTCGAATAATTATCTTTATCCATTTATGCAGGTGATCATGCGGATGATAACACTCACATCAATCAGTCATTCCATACAAACAATTCAATCAACATAACAGCAAACAGTAGCAATCACAAGCAAATAGTAGATCATCAGAATTCCCTCACCTGTGGTCCTCGCTAAATTGTTGTATAAGCTACTAGCAGTCCGGGAATAGATCTATTTTCCTATGAAAAGAAATAACAAAGATTTATTATTGGATTATTTCTGTAAGAGAAGTCTTCCTATAATTTAAAAGTGTTGATCTCTATCGTCGGATATTAAACTAAATCCATCATATTAATCACTGTATCATTAAATAGTTCAATTGAATCCTTATAGGTGCCTAGTTATTCTGTATCGGTATTTGATACAGTTTTTATTAATTGCTATCTATATTTTTATTCAAGGGGTTTGTCTTTTCTTAAGTTCTACTGCTTTTAGTAGAAGACTTTTATTTATTAATTCTTTATCCGTCAACCTTATCTGTCTCTCAAATTGGTATTTTATTTATTTAAGAGTATGTTCTAGTATCTATATCTTTCAGAAGTTATAAAAGTCGTATGTAGATATATCAAATTTCCATTATACTTCAGTTTTATTTTTGTTGTAAAACAAGCTAAGTGTAATACTATAATATTATTAGTAATATTAGTATTGAAAAATCAATATCAGTATTAGTATTAAATACAAGTATAATAATAACAACAATTTTCAGATAGTTAGTAAATAATACTAGTAGTAACAAAAATAGAATTTGATGATCGTATAAGTATAGTGATCTTAACGTAAAATAGCAGTATTGCTTAATCTAATGAAAATATCAATAATACGGAATACTATAAACAGTAGTAATAATAATAGTACTAATCATAACTACATTAATAGAAATAACGATAACATTGATATAGGTTTAAAAGTGAAAAGTGAGTGAATTTCTATTTGTGATTTCTTATTCGTTTGAAATCCGATTTCGTTATATAAATAGTCGATTTGGTAGTACTCGAAGAGTACTTTTTAGTAGTGGAATTACTTTCAAGAAAAGAGACTGGTACAATTTCTAGATTTATGAAACACATGCATAAGTTTCAGATGACTCCTAATAATTGTAGTTAAAACTTGTTTTGATCATATCTAACTCATTTCTAGTCCGTTTTTGATCAATAAATAGTGGTTTTCATAGTATTTTCCGAGTACAATCCATTAGTGGTATTATTTTTATCAAACAAAGTCATTAAGGGAACAAAAGAGGCAAGAACAGCCCGTGCTGTTTGTAAAAATCTGGCGGCAGTGTTTTCATTTTTGCTTTTGTAATATCTAATTCGTTTCTTATCCGGTTTTAACAAATAAGTAGTCGATTTCATAGGATTTTTCGTGTTCTTTCCATTGGTGGGGTCATTTTTGGCTTAAAACAAACACATCAATACAGTTTATTCATTCTTTCCAACAGTCTACATGAGTTATTTGAAGTTTACTTTAGCTTGTTGTAGTTTTAAGTGTAGTTTAGTTCTTTCTTTCTAAGATTGGATTTCTACACTTCTAATTCTTCAAGTTGATGTGTTTATATACTAAATAGTCTAAATAACATAAAATATACTATTGGATTAATCTTGATAAATTTATAAGACAATTTCTACAAAGCAACATAACGAATATTGAACTTATTGTAATTCTTACCTTGTTTGGACCATAGATGGGGTTTGACTCCTCCTTGTTGATAAAAATGATCTAAAGAGGAAGTTAGGAAGATGAGTAACTAAGGAAATTTATCTAAACTAACATATATATCTATTTTATTTTCTTACCTTGTTGTGTCTTGATTCCTACTTGAATCTATGATGATGAACCAAGGCTATCTAGCTTACTCTTTGATGTTGTTTGTGTAGTTAAAGTGGGGTTTCAATTGTGTTGATGAGTATTGATATTCGGTTAGGGTTATAAGATATAAACAAGGGTTTACTTTACTTTTGGAGTGTTGAAACAAGTTTTGAACTAGTGAGCATGAAGGGGAAAATATGAAATTCATGGTGGCTTTTTGAGGCAGATTTTTGAGTTGTGTTTGAGGAGAATTTGAGTTGGTTTTGTAGCCAACTTAAGCTTATATATGTATACAAAGGTTAAGCTAAGATTTAGGTACATGGGAGGATGTTTTGGACTTGGAAAAATACAATTTCCAACTGTTATTCTCGGGTAGAATTGTAATGTGAATTGAGGACGAATTTTGGATGAATTTGTGTGAAATTTGTGGCTGATTCCAAGGGGAATTAAATGTGTTTGTTTGGTAGTTAATTAAGTTTATTTATGTGTGAAATAGGCTTGAGTTGCAAGAAAAATCGGGTCAAAATCGTGTGAAACAGAGGGTTCAAAATCATGTGGAACAGAGGTCTTAAATTTAACTTTCTACTGCAGTTTTGTTGTCATTTTTGGACAGATTTCTTCACTTGGTTCTTAATTGAATATGTGATGTTTAAAGTGTCCATGTAGAGGCCTTTAATTGGTGTTTATTTGGTCGAAAATTTTGTCTTAAGCTAAGCCTATATTCTTACAAAACAGAGCTACAACTTGCCTGTAGAATACTGCAGTTTTTTCTGTTGGAATTCCCTTCTGTTGCAGCTGCTGTTCGGTGAATTCCCTAGGTCAATTGGAGCTGTTTTCCTTTTAAATTTAATGTGAGATCTTATGTATTTAATGTATATTATGGTTGAAGCTTTTAGATTGGTTGAGGTGTCATTATCAAATTGAAATTTGTTGTTTAAAAATTAGACAATTTCTGGACGTGTATGCTACAGCCTGATTTCAAATTTTAGCCAACTCCTCCTTGTTCAACGTGAAGATTCTGTACACATTTGTTTCCATTGCCAGCATAGCGTGTGGAATTCAGCAGCCGTGACTTTTAATTTGTCGTTGTCCTCTTCTTCCAGCGTGGTATTTGTAATGTGATGTGTGGACTTCGGTGTGTCCTCTGATTCTTGTGCGAAAATTGCTGCCGTGATTCTTCTCGAGGAGCAGCTGCAGCATCTGTGACCTCCTTGTTCTTGGACCTTCAGCAGCGCGTGGGATAGGCCTCTGTCGGTCTGCTGCAACGTGATGAGCCGTTCGTGGGAATAGAAAGAACTGCAGGGTGAGGATTGTCTTCATTTCCTCTGTTCATTGAATTTCCAGCTGTGAAGTTTTGTTCCTGTGCGTGAACCAATCCTCCTGCATCGTCCTCATCCTCCAAATCCAGCGTTCGTGAATTCCCTATTGCGCGTGGAAATCTTGCTTGGAGTGTGTCAATTGCAGAAGCTCCTCCGCGCGTGGAACTTACAATGTCGAGTCTGCAGTTCATAATCCGTATGTGGTGCTACGTTCAGCTCTCATTTACAATTTTTTTTAAATATATATATATTGTTTATCATTTGATTAATAAGAAATAAAATAAAATAATGTTTTAACTAAACAAATATCTATAATGGTTACATAAGAGTTTTTATCATAATAGAATTTTCCTAAGTTACTACGAAACTCTGAGTTGTTTGTTCGTACACATTTTTAGTTTCGAGTTTATACAATTAATTGTTTTAAGTACTTAGATTTACACAATTACATTTTTCAAGTTCAATAAATTGATTTAGGAACTAAGTCTTAATAAATTCAGAATTCCTAAAAAGTAAAACAGCGGGATTGAAATTTTCATTTTAGATCTAGATTCTTAGATATTGATCTATTTTACCAAATATTATATTTTACTTTATAGAATC
Organism: Combretum micranthum; assembly: GCA_024138025.1. Taxonomy (NCBI): domain Eukaryota; kingdom Viridiplantae; phylum Streptophyta; class Magnoliopsida; order Myrtales; family Combretaceae; genus Combretum; species Combretum micranthum. The sequence continues at coordinate 15,772 of JAMXBD010002714.1, read as the reverse complement.
TATTTATACTAATTTGTTATTAGTAACCTATTTTTATGTAGGGCTACTCAATATTGTTAATTGATAGCTTGAATGCTATTATTCATTATTTAACAAGCGTAGGATTTATTTTCTAAGTATTGAACTTAAGGAAGAAGAATTCAATAACTTTATATTAACGATTGCTTTATCGTCGTTTTATATTATTTGATATCATAGAAGTTCAGTTTGTATTTTCAAAATTTTTATTGGTAACGATTTTAATCTTTCGAATTATAATCAAATTCATTCACACTTTAACATCTTTAAATCGAGAAAAAAAAATTTGGAGTGATTTTTACTATTTGTTCCAATTATTTCTAAATAATCAAATATTACATTTTTAGTATTTGTTAAAATCATGTTACGTAAAATTTGGGGGATTACAATGATTGTCTGTAAATTGTATGATCGCCTTAAACTGGATTAACAACTACTGATACTATAGCTGAAACGGACATGCGTTGCACAATATGCATAAACTGCATTTGGAGATGTGGCAGTCTATTACGTGTTAGTATTTCGGTTCTCTGGTAATGGTTGGTTTTTCTAGGCAAGAGGCTAGTAGTTCTACGCAAGCTTACCTTTGTTTCGTCGGTTCCATGGGAACTAACTGGAAAATGAAGGACGCCACCTATGGTATCGCTGTGAATGACTAACACTTAGTGGAGTTTCTAAGGTGGCATTCTTGTATACTTAGTTTCTCCTGGGTAGGTGGGCGTTAATATCGAGTTCCTTCAACCCTGATGAAAGGGCGTAAATCTTTATCCTGCTTTGGATTCTAGATCATTCAAGCTTGTAATGTACATATGATTGATAAATATACTTGTTTGTTATTGGTTGATGTGCGGTTTGGTCAGGTTATCTCACTGAGCCCGTGGTTCGCTCACCCCCCAACAGTTTTTGTGCAGGATTAATACTAGCTGGGACTAGGCTAGGAATGTGTGAAGAGAGCTTCTCCAACGAACTTTATTGAAGATAGAGATATAGGATATGGTAAACTTAGAATGTAAACTAAGATAAATTTTATATTGTTGAAATTTGTAAGTTGTGGTTTGAAACCCATTTTCACTATTTGGTAGGGGATACCGATTCTCTGCAATCTTGGTAGAAATTGAAAAATCGGATTCCATAGTTGAAATGCTGTAATATATTATATCATTTGTATGATAAACTTTTATAAATAAATAGAGTCTTGTACACTCTGACATACAAGACGGCTCTTATGTTACGGGTGCACATGTGATATGATAGCTTTAGATAAATCCTACTAGGCCCTATTTGGAGTCATGACACAGACCCTAAATTGCATGACTTTAGTGTTAATATAATTTCACTCTACAATTAATATTAGGGCATAGAAATTCATTTTTAGTCAGGGCATATTAGGTCACAACCCACACATAATATGAGTTTGTAAGAAGAATTGTCAAATGGATTATTTAGGGCATGGCTTGACTATGACTATTGTTCTTTCCATTTTTCTTTTCTGCCTCTATTTCTATTTCTATGTCTTATGGATCTTTGTTGTCTTAGGCTACCCTCATGATTGTATCTTACAGCCCCAAGCCTATGGCAACTCTTGCTCAAGTATATCTTTTATGGGTTTTGGTTAAAAAAATTGAGTGTTTATGTTTTTATGTATATAAAATTTAAATATGTAGGTGCTTGATAGTATGTCAGAAAACAAGAATCAATTTCCAAAATATTGTATTCTTTGAATTCCATGTTTGATTGTTAAATCTCAGAACTGGTATGTTTATCTTCAGAGTAAAGGTAATCCATTATGATTTGTTATGAAAGTATTTGAATACTAGAGAAATGAGAACATGTGGAGTGTTGACTTTACATTAATTTTCTCAACATGCATGTATTAATCTGTCTAAGTGTGGTTCAATTTCTAGCATTTGATCTTTACATACTTGTGATAACATTTGTGCTAAAATGGCATATTATGTCATCATTGTTAAATTTTCATGGGGCAAATTATACCAGAAGGTCCTAACATTTGGTGTTAAGTTCATTTAAGGTCCAAACATTTTGAGTGGTTCGTTTGAAGAAGTGAGTCAATTTAGGTCCCCAAAGACACATGTCAACAAGAGTGAATATTTAATTAAAACTAAGAAGAAGCTTCTCTCATTGACATGTGTTCTTAGGGACCTAAGTTGACCCACTTTTTCAAATGTTGGGACCTTTTTTTAACCATTTGAAATGTTTGGACCTTAAATGAACTTATCCCTAAATGTTGAGACCTTTTGGTGTAATTTACCCAATTTTCATGTTGACTTAGGTTTCATGGTTTATTCTTATTTGTTTGTTTTCTTTTCTTTTTTTTTTTTTATACAATTGCAATTGTACTGTCAATAAAAGCTAGCCTTGCAATCATGGTCTACTCCAAAGAAAAAAAAAATCTAATTAATAGTTGCAATTTACAAGCTTATATGTATAAGTAATATTGTGCATTAGTTTGAAACAAACTAATATAAGCACCTTTATGCCAATTTGTAGTTCAATCCTAAACACTCCAAAGCACCAAACCTAATTCTTTTAATTCTTATGCTTTTTAAGACTTGTTTGTGTACTAATTTGATGCTCTTATCTTATGAGGTGTGCCTATGCTTATGCTTTCAAGTTGAATAATATATCATTATATTTATTTTGCTAAAAGATGTAAAGTGCTGCAGATGCATCTTTTAGAGCGTTCAACGCTCATATTCTTCACCATTATATAATAAACCTTAACCCTGAGCATAAAGCAATATGCAACTATTGTGGGACAAATTTTCAATGACACAAGATGGAAACACCTTATTCTTGGCGAAACACTTAGATTTTTGTGATAAGTAGCATAGAGATAACTAATATTAAAGCATATAGATTTAAGTAGCTCACTAGTAGAGATAATAATACTAATCTTATTATAAAAATGTTTAAAACTATGTAAAGGCTTTGTTAAGTTCAACTTGAGATACTGTTTTATTATATTATTTATGATTTGATTTATAGTATACGAGTTTGACGCATTCTTTTGTTTTTTCCTCTAAATGTTTAGTATTTCATTAGATCATTCTTTATCATCTTTTGAGATCTTCTCCAATAATATGGGTGAAGCTGAAGTTGTTGACAACAACAATAAAGAGCTTGAAGAAAATATAGATAATAAAGAAGATGCAGATAATGGGGAACTTTTTCAAAAGAAAAAACAGAAGAAGACATCTAAACTTTGGCTAGAATTCAACGAAATCCAACTTCCAAATAGCTCCTTGATGGTTGAATGTACTCATTATAATACAAGGTTATCTATGATACAACTACTCATTTCACTTGGCACTTGAATACTTGTAGTAGAAGAAAGGTGAATTTAAGAGACCAACAATACCTTACATTCCTACCTACTAAAGAAAATGATGGCTCTACCGTAGCAACATTCAAATATAATCAAGCAAAAATGACGAAATCCATTGCAACATTTGTTCTAGTACATGGGCATCCTTTCAATATAGTGGAGCAAAAAGCATTCAATATGATGATGAAGACTACTTTGCCTCATTTTACAAAGATTTCTCACATAATGGTTAAGAATGATTGTCATGCACTTTATGAAAGAGCGAGGAAGAAGTTGAAGGAAACATTAAAGGAAGTGAACAAAATTAGCTTGACTACATATCTGTAGAAGTCAAGCCAGATTATTTCTTACATGGTACTCATTGGACACTTTGTGGATGAAAATTGGAACTTCCAAAAAAAGGTGTTTAACTTTGTCCATTTGCCTCCTCTACATTCTGTGTATGACATTGCCACTTCCATTTTTTGGTGTTTGAATGACCGAGGTATTGAAGATAGGGTTTAGTCTATACCTGTTGATAATGCAACAAATAATGATGTTGCAATAGAACATTAACTCAGAGTTTTGAAAGGAATAACAAATTGGTTCTTAGAGGCAAACTATTATATTTTCGTTGTTGTGCACACATGTTGAATCTTTGTGTTCAAGATGGTTTGCAAGAGATTAAATATATTATTGAAGATGTTCATCAAAGTATCAAGTGTCACGCCCCAATAGTACCCTAGTGGTAATATATATATTATGATACAACCTGATAATCCAGACGGTATCAAATACACATATCCATACTAGAACTACTTTAGAAAGTGACATGAGTTTAACAAAATAGGATCTTTTTGGTTGCGTGATAAGAAACGATGAAAGTAAATAAAATTACAATGCCATAATTAAATGCTACTGTCTGAATAATAACTATTACAAACCATAAAACTATCTAAGTTCTCAGATAATAAAATTGATGCACTAACACCAATTAATACATATAAATAAAGAAACTATTTTTCCCTATTTCCAAAACTCTTCCAGCTTTATTGCTCCTAGAAGCCACCAACCAAGGCTTAAGTGTCATCCTGTAAGGATTGTAGGAGTGTGAGCATAACCACGAGCTTAGTGAATAACTAGACTTATCACAACAAGCAAGTTATTATCAATTATATGTAATGCATCAATCAAACACATGAACAATTACAAGCTTGGACAAACCAGAATCCAAACAGGATGGAGATTTATGCCCTCTCATCAGGGTTGAAGGAACCGATACCTGAATCACCTACCCAGGAGAAACTAAGTACACAGGAATCCATAATCCTCATAATTATTAACTCTTTATGTTAATGATGTTTTAAACACTCAGTTACTGTTTTGTACCTTAGAAACTCCACTAAGTGTTAGCCATTTCACAGCGATACCATGGGCAGCATCCTTCATTACCAGTTAGTTCCCATGGAACCGACAGAACAAGGTAAACTTGCGTAGAACTAATAGCCCCTTGCCTGGAAAAACCAAGTATTACCAAAGAACCGAAATTCTAACACATAGTAGGTGTTCGTAAAACGTAATGTAGTATGTGCGAATCATGCTATGCATGCACCATTTTCCTTATGCGTTCAATAATTTTTAGTCAGGTTATAAGTGTTCAAACTTTATTCAGACATTCAACATGCTTCACATACAGTAATTTCACATGCCCTTCATTATCACTTTTGATTAGTAATATTTATCAAACAAGTAATTTCAAACAACAAGTAAAGCCCATAATCCCATACACACGAGAGTTCATTATTATTATCTTTGTATTTTAGTGCAACTAAACTACAATCACAAATAATATAACAAGTCTAAGTTACTCACCTGCTCATACTGATCAATCGTAGTAATCAACCGGGAAATCCTCGACAGTATCGAAATTACCTATTAATATGAAGTATTTGTCAATAATATTTATAAATAGAAAATTAAATTCCTATGAGTGTCTAAGTGTCCTATGTCGGTATTTGATATCATTCCTATGATTTATAGTAATTTCTTAAAGTAAAGAAATTTTTATTGTTTAATTCTTTGATGTTTCTTTTGAGTATATATATATTATGGAGGATCTCATTTAAATTTTCATCAATATCCTAAATTCCATCATAACTTGTAGAAGTCTCGGTATGTATATTTTCCAAGAATTTGTTCTTACACTTTTCTTGTAATGTAGGACCTCTAATCATGCTTGTAAAGCTTGTTTCATCAAGCTTTATGTTCATATAAGGTCTTAGAAGCTTTAAACATGCATTTAGACTGGATTAGATGAAGTTTGAGTCTTGTTTTGTCCACTTTATCCTTAAATCCGAATTTACTATTACCATAATTATAAGACTTCTAAGTTGTTGTTTTTCTCTTCCAACAATATCTTAACATTTCTAACACATCAATCATCTATCCACTTGAATTCATCCAAGGATTAACAACTTTTTCCAACCACAAAACTTTCTTCTAATGCTCAATAATCCATCCTAAGGTCTATACATAAATTTAACAAGGATAGGTTGTAGTTTGGAACTTACCTTGGATTGGAATGGAAGAAGGATGTTCAACTTCCTCTTAAAGAAAAATTAAACCTAGATCAAGGATTAGAGGATGAGTTTCTAACTAAACAACATTAACTATAATAAAAGCTTACTAATGCAATCCAATTTTCTTACCTTGACAAGCTAGTTTCCTCCTCTTGAACCTAAAGATAACTTAGGATTTTTTATTTGGTTTTGGTTGTTTATTGATGAGCTTAGTGTGTAGGTAAGGTATGGAAGTAGGCTAGGGGTTTATGGTTGCTCACACAACGTTCCAAAGCTTCTATGTTGAAGGTGGTAATGGAAAAAGGAAAGGAAAAAGTGCTGGACGCACTTGTGTTTGTAGTTGGGTTTTTGGAGTGTTTTTGTGGGATTTATGAGCTCAAATTGTGTCTAACTTAGGCTTATATACATATACTAGGACTAGACTAAGTTTTAGGGGCTAAGGAATTGGTTTTAGGCTTGAAAAATGTCCACAAATGCAGCTGTAAATTCCCATACGAGTTTGCAAAGTTGAATGACAAATTGGACTTGTGTTTGATAGATTTTTGTGGCTATCTTTGAGGGTCTTAATTGTATTTTTTTGGTATCTCATTGATGCTATTTATGTGTGTAAAAATAAGAGCTTAAATTGTATAAAAATGGGGTCAAATCTGTTGAAGTTTGGAAGTGTGAAAATCTGAAATTTCTGGAACAATTTATCTTGATTTTTAGACAAATTTTGGATCCAATTTTCTTATTAATTTTTGGTGTATGAAATGTACATTTGAAGGCTCTTTATTGGTGTTTAATTGGTAAAAAAAATTAGCTCATTTAAGCCTAGGAATATTGCAAAAATCGGAGTTAAATCTGGAGATGTATGCTGCTGTAATTGTTGAATTCTTCTCCTCTGCTGTAGCTGTTCTCCTCCGATTTTTGCATGGATATTTGGAGTGGTTGTGGTTGTTTATCCAAGCTGAAATTCTCCTCATTTATTGTTGTTTACATCTGGAGTGTTTTGGTTGGATTATGGGTCAATTTCGTTTGAAGTTTGAGGCTCAAATTTCGGATCAAACTCAGTCAAGAAAAATCAGTTCTCTGCAGCAGGGAAGGTTCTTGCTGCTGTATCACGATTTTTCCATCCAAATTTGGAGCTGTTTTCCTCTCTTCTATTTGGTCTGTAATTCTTGCACATTAATTGTGGGTTATAGGTGTAGCTTTTGGATTGGTTGGGGTGTCCTTTTCAAGTTGAAATTTGTTGGAAAAATCGAATTAAAGTTAGACAAAATCAGCTGCTGCCATCCGAGACTCCTGTTGCTTTGTTTCCTAGGTGCTCTCTGTTTTCCATTGGGCAATGGTGTGTGTGTAGGTGTGGAGATGATCGTATGGGCTGCTTGCTCGTGCCTTGCTGCTGTGCGTTGAAGCTGCTGCTTGCGTGAAACACAGCTTGCTCGAGGGTGCTGTTTGCTGCTGTCGTTGCTGCTGCTGCGCATGGAAAAGATTTATCTTGCTCGAGGATGTGCTGCTGCTTGCGTGGAGAACTGCTCGCTCGGTCATCCTGCAGCGCGCGTGGAGGACTTCAGCTGCTCGCTCATCTTGCTGCTTGGTGGACTCCTATTCGAAGAAATCCTGCTGCGCGTGTGGAGGGAAATTCTCCTCTGTTGTTCACGTTCCAGTTTTCCATTCATGCAGTGGTGCAGCGGTTAGAAATAATATCCGATTATAGATATATATATAATAGTTATTAACAAAAATATTTTTACTAAAAATAAATTATTTGCGTATATCTATACTTGTTATTTTTATGTTTTATCGAGATAATATTATTTAAGTTACTACAAAAATTTTTAATTATTTGTATTTTCAAATTTTTAGTTAAAACTTCACACGATTAATTATTTTTAGTATTTTTAACTTACGTGATTAAATTTTTAAGTTCGATGAATTAAATTAGGAACCAAGTCCTAATAAATTTAGAATTTCCTAACAATTAAAACAGCGGGTTTGAAATTTTCTTTTTAGTTTTAAATTGATAGTTATTGTTCAGTATTAGTGTCTATTTGTATTTGTAATCTATTTTTTTATATCGATAAGCTCTATAAATAAACTGTATCTTATCGGTTTTGAAATTTTAAAACTATTTCTAGTTATATCTTGAATTATCAATTCAAGATACGAAATCTCGTTTTTGGCATCTATTGAAGTCGAGAAAATTTTTATTGGGTTTTTCAAACTAGAAATGAGTTTATAGCAACTTATAGTCTATTCTAGGATTTCTATCGTTTCTAAATTTATTGTCTAATTTACGTTTTCTATTTTACTACTGTATACTATTGTGAAAATTTCCGGGACTTTACATCCTCTCCCCCCCCCCCCCCCCCCCCCCCCCCCCCTTAAAATAAGCTTTGTCCTCAAAGCTTGATACGTACCTGATGATTCAAATAGATTAGGATAATTCTTCCGAACTTCATCTTCTAACTCCCAAGTCATTTCTTCCGTTCGGGATCCCATAAAACTTTAACATATCTGATTTCCTTGTTTCTAAGAGTCTGTACTTTACTGTCCATTATTCGAACAGGTTGTTTCTCATATGTCAAGTTCTCCTTCAATGGAATTGGTTCCAACTCAACCACTTTATCTGGATCGGAGACATATTTCCTCAGAACTGATACATGAAACACGTTATGTATACCAGACAGATTCGGAGGTAAAGCCAATCGATAGGCTAAATCTCCTACCCTATCCAAAATTTCAAAAGGTCCAATATATCGAGGACTTAATTTTCCTTGATTTCGTCCACGATGAAGACTCTTGATCGGGTTCACTTTAAGGTATACATGATCTCCTCTTTGAATTCCAATTCCCGTCTCTTCATATCTGCCCAACTCTTTTGTCGATCTTGAGCTTCTTTCATCTTTTGTTTTATCACTGCCACCTTATCTATTTTCTTGTACCATTTCAGGTCCAACCGTATTCTCTCTAAATTGTCCCAAAATAATGGTGATCTACACTTTCGACCATAAAGTGCTTCATATGGCGGCATTCCGATACTAGAATAACTGTTATTATACGCGAATTCCACCAAAGGTAAGTGTTGATCCCAATTTCCTTTAAATTCCAATATACAAGACCTTAGCATGTCTTCCAAAGTCTGTATAGTCCTTTCCGTTTGTCCATCGGTTTGGGGATGATAAGCGGTACTGAACTTTAACTGCGTCCCTAACGCTTTCTGCAACCCATTCCAAAATCTGGAAACAAAGCGTGGATCTCTATCCGATACTATGCTAGCTGGTATTCCATGTAATCGAACAATCTCTTTAAGATATATCCGTGCTAGCTTTTCCAGTGGATACGTCATATTGATGGGTATAAAATGTGCTGATTTAGTAAGTCTATCCACGATAACCCATACAGCGTCATGTCCACTACTCGTCTTAGGTAATGAACATACAAAGTCCATAGAGATCTGATCCCATTTCCATTCAGGAATTGGTAATGGCTTCAACAATCCTCCCGGCTTTTGGTGTTCAGCTTTAACCCGTTGACATATCTCACATCTAGCCACAAATTCCGCTACATCCTTTTTCATCCCGTTCCACCAATATGCACTTTTCAATTCTTGATACGTTTTCGTTTCTCCAGGATGAACAGTATATCCGGAATTATGTGCTTCTTGCATCAACTTCTGCTTTAACTCTGATTTATGGGGACACACAGTCTGTTGCCCATTCTAAGGATTCCTTCATCATCAACTCGGAAATCCTTATATTTATCTTGTGATATCTCTTGGATAATCCTTTGAAATTCCATATCTTCCTTTTGAGCTTCTTTGATCTGTTGAAGTAAAGTGGTTCCAAAATCAGATTTCCAAGTTCAGCTTCAAAACCTTGCATTGTGAATCCTAAACTCATCCTTTCAAATTCCTTGATGAGTTCTTTTTGCTCAGTCAGCATTGAGGCTACTTCACCATAGTTTTTCCGACTCAAAGCATCAGCGACGGCGTTCATTTTTCCTGGGTGATAATTGATACCCAAATCATAATCCTTTATTAGCTCCAACCATCGTCGTTGCCTCATGTTCAATTCTTTTTGTGTGATATACTTCAAACTTTTATGATCAGTATAAATTTCACACCTTTGACCATATAAATAGTGTCTCCAAATTTTGAGTGCAAAAACAATGGCAGCTAGTTCCAAGTCATGAGTAGGGTAGTTCATCTCATGGGGTTTCAATTGCCTGGAAGCATATGCTATTACTTTTCCATTCTGCATTAATACACATCCCAAACCATTTTTGGACGCATCACTATATATAACATATGGGTCATGATCATTGGGTAAGACCAATATTGGTGCTGACACTAATCTCTTCTTCAATTCTTGGAAACTTTGCTCCCGCTTTTCATTCCATTCAAATTTTTCATTTTTCTTTGTCAATTGCGTCAATGGTCTTGCAATTGTTGAGAAATCCCGTACAAATTTCCGATAGTATCCAGCTAAACCCAAGAAACTTCTGATTTCAGTAACTGTCTCAGGTCTTTTCCATTCCACGATGGCTTTGACCTTTGCAGGATCTACTGAAATTCCTTCTCCAGACACGATGTGTCCAAGAAAAGATATGCTCTCAAGCCAAAATTCACACTTTGACAATTTAGCATATAATTTATTATCCCTCAAAATCTGCAATACATTCCTCAAATGCTCCTCATGCTGCTCCTCTGATGGTGAATATACCAATATATCATCTATAAACACAATCACACAAATATCCAACAATGGTCGAAAAATCCGATTCATCAAATCCATAAATACCGCAGGTGCATTAGTCAGTCCGAATGGCATAACCAAAAATTCATAGTGGCCATACCGTGTTCGAAATGCAGTCTTAGGTATATCTTCTGTCTTGATTCGAATTTGATGATATCCAGATTTGAGATCAATACGGGAAAATATTTTTGCTCCACGTAGTTGATCAAACAAATCATCGATTCTTGGTAATGGATACTTGTTTTTGATGGTTACCTTGTTCAATTCCCTATAATCAATACAGAGTCTTAATGAACCATCTTTCTTTTTAACAAACAGCACCGGGGCTCCCCACGGAGATACACTGGGTCTGATGAATCCTTTATCCATCAATTCCTGCAATTGCACTTTTAATTCCTTCAATTCTACAGGTGCCATTCGATACGGAGCTTTTGATACTGGTTCTGTTCCAGGCATCAAATCAATGGAAATTCCACTTCTCTTTGTGGAGGTAAACCAGGTAATTCTCTGGAAATACATCTGGATATTCGCACACAGTTCTTATAGTATGAATATCAGTTTCTCTGGTTCTCCATTAACAGCTCCTAAAATAATTTCACCCAACTTCTCGGTGCCATCATCATCAACTTCAATGGTTGTTAATTTGACTCCTTTGTCTCGAAGTGTTTCTCCTTGGTACTCCTTTCTTTCTCCTTGACAATTTATAAAGGATACCATCTTGAGACGACAATCGATCTTAGCTTTTGTGGCAGCTAACCAAGTCATTCCCAAAATAACTTCATATTTGTGCAGATCCACTACAATTAGATCAACAATTGATCCTTGATTCCCAATCTGTATTGGGCATTCTTTCACTATCTCCTGAGTCATAACCATTCCTCCAGTAGGTGTACTGATCCCTAACCCTTTATTCATAGCTTCACATGTTAGACCTAATTGTCTGGCTAATACAGTGTCTATAAATGAATGTGTCGCGCCGGTGTCAAATAGAGCGTACACCGAATGGTCTTTCACTTGTATTGTGCCTATTTATCAATTATACATTACATGTTATTTAGACTTATAAAAGCATTAATTGTGCATCTAAAGTGTTTGTGTCTCATACTATTGCTTTAAACATAATAACATACCTGCAATGAGTCCGGTATCATCTAAATCAGCTTCCTCCCAAATGTTTTCAGTATCATCCTCCTCTATCTCCTCTTCATCAACTGGAGTTCCGTGCATAGCATAGATTCTGGCTGCTCCAGTATTTTTGTTAGTACTGGCATTGCCTTCTTTCTGATTTGGCTCCAACAACTCCTTTAGATTGTGATGATCCTGCCGCTCCTATTCCTTTGAGGACAGTAAGTTGCTATATGACCTATCTTCTTACAGATAAAGCAGGTCGCACTTCCTGTTTTTGGACACTTGGCAGCATGATGTCCACTTTCACCACAATAAAAGCATTTATGTTGCAGATATGGGCAATCTCTTGGATAATGAGCGCCCTTGCATTTCCAACAGGTAACATTACTTCTCCCGGTATTTCCACTTTTGACATTTCCAATTGGCTTAACAAATTTCCCTTTCTTAGGAACAGTACTCGCCCCATTATCATGAATTCTTTTTCCAAAAGTTTGCCCCCGTTTCTTATATCTTTCTACTTCATATTTTCTAGCGCGCTATCACTCGCGCCTTCTCTACCATAGCAGAAATCAATAATCTCAAATTCAGTAAGCCTCCTCTGAAAATGGGGCTCTAATCCAGCCATAAAAGTTTGCCTTTTTAATTCATCACTGTCTTTGTATGCGTCAGGGGCAAATTGCAGTAGTCGATTGAATTCATGTTCATATTCATCAATTGTCTTACTCCCTTGAGTCAAATTCATTAGATCGTACTATACTTTGCTTTCAAGCTGCCCGGGAAATATTCTTTCAGAAATTCCCGTTTGAAAACTTCCCACGTTATGGGATGTGGTAATCCTCTCTGCTTCGAATCCCACCATATTCTTGCCCTTAACGCAGCAAGTAGGTTCCGTATGGTACCTTAAGTGCTTCAGGTATCTGAAACACGTCAAATGATCGCTCAATTTGAGACAACCAATCTTCTGCTTCTTCTGCTTCTTCGGTTTTCCCGGCATTCCCTCAAAGTACCTGTTACACTTTATAAACTCAGGTAACAAATTCCTTTGTGGTCTCCAAGGTGGTGGAGGTGGTAATTCATGATCATGTCGAGGTGGTCCTTGCACTTCAGCTGCAGATTCAACACGTCTTCTTGATTTCTCGGTTCTTCCACAGGTGGTTGAACCGATGCAACACGTTCCTCATTTCTCCTAGCAGAAACTCGAGGCATAGGTGGTGCCTCAGGAGGTGGTGCTACAGGTGGTATTTGCCCAGCTTGCAAAGCTTGCAAAATTAGGTGTTTGTTGTTGAATTGCTTGCAAAATAGTCTCCAAGCGATTAGGTTGTAGTGCCGGTTCCTCATTAGGTGGATTGTTGGTACTCTTGCAGTTCTTCTCCTTCCACCTCATTCTCTCTCGGCTCTATAAATTGCATATTAAATAAGGTAAGTCTCGTTTATTGTAACCATTTCTATTCAAGTTATTTTTGCTTCTTACTGCATTTTTCATGGAGTATCTCATGCATGTGTAAATCTTTCATAATTTAAAAATACACATGATACTTTCCTAACATGAGCATACTTTCTTTACTACTTCACTTACATTTACATAACACATGATAACATATATATGTACACCAAAACATAAACATACTTGTATTCCATATTAGTGCCATATATACAACATCAAAAATTGCACTAACTATCATCACTAATACTAAGTACATCACATCATAATAGAGTTCCTAGAGTTAGTGCTTTATATACAACATCAAAATTTGCACTAACTATCTATCTACTAGATCATCAAAAGAACATCACCATAAGTCATACATATTTAGTCTATTTACAACATAAAACAACATTCTTTCATCTAAACTCTCTAGGGGGTGGGGTAAAGTGGTCTCTTGCCCTTATCTCGGGCATCCAACTGTGGGTACTCCTCCTGATCACTGGAGTCGCTGCTGCTCAACTCGTGGATCTCAACATGCTGTCCAGGTGGAGCTAAACTAAGCTCAGATCCATCAAGCTGTACTCCCTGTGTCTTTGGAGCTTGTTTACCCTCATGTACTAACACTGTATCCTCACCACATATCCATCCTCCATGTGGCGTTCCCTTCCATGTACTATATTTGCTAAAAGTACTATGTGTGAAATCCAAGAATTCTAATCCTTGTGAATTACTCCCTGTCCTGGTCTTCTTTGTCCTGTCAGTATTTTCTTCCAAATCAATACTGGCTACTCCTCTTTTGGTTGATCTCCTTTCCTGTCCACTAACTGGTAATACAGTATCCTGAGGAATATTAGAGAAAAAGTATCACAAAAACCACAAGGACTCTGGGCATGGCTCAACTGTGGTATAATAGCAGGTCGACTCTGTAATACTTCCTTAGGAAACCTGCAATGAGATGATACATCATCCACTCATCAGTATGGATCAGTACTACGTACACCCATATGATCATCCCTAAAATCATGAGCATATATCCAACCTTTGCCAATATACTCCCATATCCTGAAATCTGGAAGAGTCGGCCTCATGGAATTTATTGATACTACAAATGCTATATTATCTATTTCTACTGCTCCACCATTCCTACCAACAAACCTTTCAAACCTATAAATTAATTCAATAGCAGAACCTGGATTCGGGTGTGCTTTCTCCATCAGAATAACCAATCTCTAAAGAGTGGCCTCAATCCATGTCTCCATTTGCTTAAAATCTGATCCAAGTTTTAGGATTGCCTGCCAATGCTAGGTCTTCCACCAAGATCCTCAACCTTCGCCTGTAATCAGTTAAAGTCTCTAAAGGTTGCATACTGAAAACCAACCACTTCACATAACAGGTTGCCGGATTAACCTGCACCACAAATAAAATTTGCATGACTAATAATAATCATACAGATTTTATTTTAGGTTCTTAATTCTACCCAAATCTACCCATACTAATCTTAAATAATTCTATCACTACTACTATGTATACTAATTATGATTTTGTTTAATTTCATCTTTTTCTTATACTTGCAACCACAGCTCTGATACCAACTAAATCTGTCACGCCCCAATAGTACCCTAGTAGTAATATATATATATATATGATATAGCCTGATAATCCAGACGATATCAAATACACATATTCATACTAGAACTACTTTGGAAAGTGACATATTTAACAAAACAGGATCTTTTTGGTTGCGTGATAAGAAACGATGAAAGTAAATAAAATCACAATACCATAATTAATGCTACTATCTGAATAATAACTATTACAAACCATAAAACTATCTAAGTTCTCAGATAATAAAATTGATGCACTAACATCAATTAATACATATAAATAAAGAAACTATTTTCCCTGTTTCCAAAACTCTTCAGCTTTAGAATCATACCGGCTCTAAGCTCCTAGAAGCCACCAACCAAGGCTTAAGTGTCATCCTGTAAGGACTGTAGGAGTGTGAGCATAACCACGGGCTCAGTGAATAACCAGACTTATCACAACAAGCAAGTTATTATCAATCATATGTAATGCATCAATCAAACATGAACAATTACAAGCTTGGACAAACCGGAATCCAAACAGGATGGATTTACGCCAAAGTTATTAACCAAAATATTTTTACTAAAATAAATTATTTGCGTATATCTATACTTGTTATTTTACGTTTTATCAAGATAATATTATTTAAGTTACTACAAAAATTTTTAATTATTTGTATTTTCAAATTTTTAGTTAAAACTTCACACGATTAATTATTTTTAGTATTTTTAACTTACGTGATTAAATTTTCAAGTTCGATGAATTAAATTAGGAACCAAGTCCTAATAAATTTAGAATTTCCTAACAATTAAAACAGCGGGTTTGAAATTTTCTTTTTAGTTTTAAATTGATAGTTATTGTTCAGTATTAGTGTCTATTTGTATTTGTAATCTATTGTGTTATACCGATAAGCTCTATAAATAAACTGATCTTATCGGTTTTGAAATTTTAAAACTATTTCTAGTTATATCTT